>JADANN010000163.1:0-264890 GCA_018806985.1 Angiostrongylus vasorum | reverse complement strand
AAAACCTATATGTTTGGTTACGCTATCGTTCAATCTTGATAGATGTGAATTTTCTTGGATTACGGTCGTCGTTAGTCTCACATAGAAAGCGGTTTCCTTTAGTGACCATCTAATTGTGGGTCCCATCAAAATGCTCAAGACTTGGAACTTCTAAAAACTATTACAGATTGTGGACGGAAAAGCTTAGAAGTTTCCAAATCTCTAGTCCCTACACAGCACTAAGGCACCTCACAAATAATTCATCTTTGCAACAAAGAGTGGAGCAGAGGATTGAAGAAATGAACAGAAACAGCATTTATGCTGTTTGGAAGCTTCTTGTGCATCTGATCTTCACCCTCTTTGCATTAAGTAATCAAAAGTCATGACGAATGTGGTAAAGAAATACATAATTCTTCGGGCAAACGAAAGTTTTACGAAGGTCAATAACATCGCGTTATCATAATTCACTGACAACACTAAAAAAAGAGTTACGGAAGAAGAAAGAAGATTAGAAATTCTTATAGTGAAATTCATAGACTTTTTAACGGCAATCCATCTGAGAAAGTTATGCACTCCAGCAAGGTAAGAGAGAAAGAAGAATTTAATGTGTTTTGCAAGTTAACATTTGCATCGGAGTTCTTGGAGAAAAGCTTCCTGAAGGACTATTACTCAGAAATTCAATGTCACTTAAGAGACGATGCCAAGAAATTCTTCACTTTCTATATCTACAGCTTTATTCTTGTTGTCAAACACGAATGCTTTGCATTTGATGGGCACATTCCATAAACATCACATGTCCGTTACACTTGGTGAATATTTTAACGTACACATAATTAACATTCCGAAATGGAAAATCTGATTCATCCAGAAAAAAATGATTTTGGAAGAATGGAAACTGTTGATAACGATCATCACAAGGAATGACTTCGCTGACGCGAAAGTTTCAATGCCCTTATTTTGGCCACGTGAATCTCTACAAATGTCAACGGTAAACTAAAGAACAACCTCAAGAATATCAATACATAACGTCAAGTGCTCAACGATAAGTGTGAGCATTGTTCGTAAAATTGAAGACTTTGCAAACACATGTTGAGAAGATTTTTTACCGAGGAACTACGACTTGGGGATATGCAAAAGCTAGTAAAACATTCATTTCATTCACTGGTAAATTTAAATTATACCGATAAGACCTTTACGACGATCCCAACAAACAAGGAAAAAGTCAGTCTCCTACAATGAATGAGTTAGGAACACAAAAACAGGAGTTAACATGGTGCACGAATGAACTGAAAAACAGGAAAAGTTGTTGAATGGGAACACCATAAACCGTTGATGTATAAATGTGCTACCGATTGTCACGACGATTCAGTTTTAAGAGCTTTCAAACCAGGATCACATTGCATTTACTTGGTTAAACCTTGCTATCACATCATGCATTTTTTTCTCTTCTGGACTGTCTGTTTTGACTAAAATTTTTTTCTAAATGAAATTATACGGAATTAATGAGGAAAGGAAAGGATCAGAGAAAAGATGATTGTAGGGAACATGCAACTGTGATTAGTACGAGTTTTCATTAACAACAACTTGACGACGGCCTGAGTCTAAATATTAGAACCGATGAGCTATTTCGATAAGTATTTTTCCCATTAAGATATATGAACTGATAAAAAAGAAGAATCGGAGAAGCGATAGTTATTGAGAATATGCTTCTGTGCTTTGTACAAGTCTTAATCACCAACATATGGAATCACGGCTTTAAGATACTACTGAAATATTCTCTTATTAGAAGAACTGCATATTTATATGGGTTAGAAACGCTTTTAAAGAGCATTGTCTCGGTGAATTTCAATAATGAATATTCCCTATAAATTCTGACTTGCGATTGACGATATATTCGTACGCAAGTTATTAGTTTATTCACAGATACCCCTTCTAGAAATCGAGGTTGCGAATCTGCAAGGAATATGATTAAATTCAGGACGTGACGTTACGGTGAGCGAGGTTATTGTTGAAGTGGCAGAAGCGGGTTGAGCACGAGAGAAACTATTTCGCGCTCATCACTGGAACGAAGAGGAACGCTGCCAGAAATCGCGGACAACTCGTCCCCCAGTGCTGATTCAGCGCTTCGTTGGCAATCAGCGTTTCGGCCCTGAGGGAGCAATCGTCGTGCAAAGTGACAATGCACGTTAGAACTACAATTTGTCATTTCATGTTGACAATTTTATTGTTTTGAGATTACGCAAACGAGAGAAGTGGAAATTCGCACAAACAAATGGGAAATCACAAGGGAAGAATTCCGGCTTGCAACCATCTGTTGTATGTTACCGTAATTAGCATATTCACTAGACGTCTGATCTGTTAGTTGATTGAAGAAAAAAGGACGATGAAGTTCTCGACTTTGATCAACCTCTGAGGGGATGGGCATGCATTCGACTTGATTAATCATCGTTAAACGTGATTGAATGCATGTCTGGCTCATACAATAACTCGCGCTAACATACGATTTATCGATTCTGTGCTATTATACAGATCTGGTACCAATTTTCCGAGCTCGGAGAATGAAAGGCATGGTGAGCCTGGGGCACGAGATCGAACCAAGTTGTATTGCAGGGCGAAACTACGCACTGCTCTACACGGCAGTTGATTGGTCAATGGAAAATGCAGCTTTCATGGTGAGATTTCATCAATCTTAAGTTCCTTTCCGTTATCGTTGCTTAACTGAAATTTATTAGGGGTAACCTGCAGTAGAGCCGTACTAGGCGAAATTTCTCTTTCTGTTTCTTTTGGCGAAATTGAGCTGTAACATCCTATTTAACTTTCTTCGTAAAAATTGTTCACTTAAAACGTTATGCCATATTGTTTTCGTCAGAGTTTTGAAAAGAAGGAGATGTGGAATAGATTTGTCATGATTTACTTACCTGGATGGTTTTTTACTGTTTTTTTATTTCCAGCACATGGTTGCTAAAATCTTGCCATGTAATGTCTCTCTGGTATTACTGTCTTACTGCATTCTGACCTTGCCGAAGTCGCAGGCTGGTGACACTGCTGAACCTTTATTCCCGCGTTTAGGTCAACGTGAAAGTCATAAGATTTTTTATTAATTGCATAAACATATAGACAGCATAGAGTTTTCAAAAATCTTTCAGTATGATGTCGTTCTTTCAGCGGTATGCCGTTTTTTTATTCGTGATTTCAGTTCCATGTACATAAAAAAATGTAAACATTAGACACCGGAACCCCCTAGTGACTGTGCTTTTCTCCTATTTTGATGTGCTTTGTCCTTATGTGCCATAGCTGAAGCCTTTGGGCTGTTCAAAGTTATTAATCGTCTTTTATTTCTCTATTGGAGCAAATATGTTCAGTGAATAGGCATAAGTACATATATTCGGGCTCAAAAACCACTCGTCTGTGGAGAATGAATCACTAAAGGTACGGCATTTTTTTTCATACTTTTTTTTACACTACGAATGAAACAATCCCGGTTCAGCGAGAGCTTTTGCAACTCCTGTTTTCCAGTTTTTTTTAATGATGTGCTTAGTTAAGGGCGCGTGTGGCGCAGTGGTCGGAGGCCCCTTGCAACACACATGGGATCGATCCCCTCGCTCCAGGCTCTCAAGTCTTCCATCTCTCCGGGGTCGGCAAATCGGTACCAGAATTGTCTGGGAGGATAGCAGCACTGGCTCGATACTTCGGTAGGCCACCGCGTGTCATTGTAAATGCCAGATATGGTTTCAGTCACTTCGAAACGATGCTTAATGAAGTAAATGCATGGCGCATTCCTCACGGATTGATCAACGCCGAGAGCTTCAGAATTTTTATACTTAGCGAAGACAAAGAGTAAAATCTGGTCATTTGCAGAGGAAAGGCATGCTATGGGAATACGGTTGAATGGTTATGCATGATGATATTTAAATATGAACAAATAACTTTTGCCTCAGTTCCAGATCATAAATGACAAAGCCTCTGTTGTTACTTTATGAGTATTTTATTGCTTACTTCTTATAGTACTATTCTTAACTTCTCCCATCGTTACTACTTGAGCATTCTGTTATTACATTGTGCGGTGTTTTCAATAGAAAATACGAAAGACTGCGTTGTGGATTCTGTAGGAAAATTGAACGTTATATAAACAACAAATCATTGTGACGCACATAGGGCATGAGGTCTTGGAGTCAGCATATCCCATGGAGTTTCCAGGTTTTTGCCAAGTTTGGTGACCATTCTTTTCAGCGGAGACTGTGTTGTGTGCTTACTATATGGCTTATGACTTTTTACATCGTGCTTTAGCGCGCGCTATTTAGTTTAAACAATGTGACGAACGAGTTCTTCCTTTGTTGGCTTCTCCTTTATTATGTTAATATGGAAAGAATGTAACTTAATATAATAATATACCACGTCTAACTACATGGTTGTAGTTTTCAATCGGTCCCGCTTCTAACCAAGCTGCCGCCTTTTGCAGATCGGCCAATCGACAGGGGGGTCGCCTATGAAGGATATGAATTCTGACGCCCTGTGGGCTATCTGTTTGTCAGACTGATAGACGCACTGCTATTATTTTATAGCTCAGAGCAAAAATAATTCCAAAACCACTTTGATTGCTTACCTCAAAATATTACAAGCAAGTCTTCCTTTTGGTTTTTAGGTGTGATTTAATGATGCAAGCATGAAAATATCCAGTGCCTTTCTTTCTCTGCGTGAATATTTTTTACATTTTTTCGTCATTCGGACGAAAGAACTGCTCTGATTCGTTCTTGAGGTCGGGATGGTCGGTAAGCCAACTTATTGTGTGCCCTCTACACACATTTGATGTCGTTTCAGCGAATTCAGAAAAAAAGCAGGTGTAATTTTGCAGTTACTTTAGACATCGACACTACCCAGAAAATATGCAGCTTTAAACTGTTTTTTTGCAACACAAACTGTTGACTGAAGCATAGCGTGAACGGCACAGGATTTCAAAAGTGCACTTGTATTGCCAACGTATCATATGGAGCGGTTGTAGGTAGAACCGAGCCTTTTCAGGTTGGGGAAAGAAGAGCTGGGTTCATTTCAAGTAAGACTGCTATGATTTGAAGGCTGAAAAACGACTACTATTAACTCAAACATCGTCATTGAGACAGGAAGTGTTTTAAAAGACCGAAGACAGTTAACATTTAAAAGAGATGAACAAAGAATGCAGAATTCTCCTTCGGATAAGATCAATATTGGCATTTTATGTGCCAGACGAAGTTCCTTGAATGAATGAGGTGAACCAGGTGTTCATCTCATAATCACTTGTCCAATAGTGGAATGTCTAGTAAGCTTGCAAGTATGGTATAATATTTGAACTTCTATATCCTGTCCATTCATCTTTGATGGCAAGATACGATGTGAAATAAAACCGCTTGTGCACGTGGTAATGCAACGTGCTTGTACTGGGGAGTATTTGCAGAGGTACACCTAAGTTTGTAAACGGCGTTGCTTAGAACGGTTTTCCTATTGCGGGCGAAGGAAATATCGTCCGTGCGGATGCGATCCAACATGTGTGAAACAACCCCCCACATGAGCAGTGGTCGTTGTTGGCAAGCATCCTGCCAGCAGTGTATATCTGAGTGCTAGTGCTTTGTGGTTTCTTCATTAATTGTTCCTATTTGTATCTTTGTTTATTGTTTTAATGCTGTTGTCGTTTTCTATTGGTTTGTTCGAAAACTAACGATCTCCCATATTCAAGATGGTTTATTCCAGCTCAGAATGAACTTAACTTATCGAAATAAAGCTACTAAATTGCTATCCTTTGAAAATTGTGAAGAAGACACCTTATTTTGCAGTTTAATTATGCAATGAAAAGTGCATGAAATGGCCTGGCATATTGCACAGGATGCCGATAAATTACAAAGTTGGGTCGAATGCTAGATCAGAGGTTGTTAGCCAACTGGAATTCAATGGTGGTCATCAGGTGATTCGGACATCCCAAAGCGCCGGTCGGAACCTGTCAGATTGAGATCTTTTGCCAGAAAATGTGAGCGCAGCTGCATAATTTGGAGAGGGTTGCTTAGTACAGAACACGTCGTATATTCTTCCTTTCCCATTTTGCTTAACTTTCCTCTCTGACTTGTCACTAAATGTGTTAAAAAAACCTCGGTTATCTCATCGGAAATGAGAGACTTCTGAATCTTTCTCATTCATCATTACTGGATCAAATGCTCCTAAAAATGTAACTTTTTCTAACGTTTGCTAACAACCAATATCTAGCATGAATGCGCCGCTCACACATTCGAAACTCATCTAATCTTTGGGGTTCAAGAGAATATCCATCGATGGCGTTGCACAAATGGTCCAGTCACGTACCAAGACTAATAGATGACAGATGCACGGAATGAACAACGATCACCCAAACGATGGTTGGATGCACTCGTGGCTAACGTCAACAACCTGCATTCATGGATGGAAAGGATTTTAGGAATTCGCAATGGTTCTCGCGGATGTCACCGTTCTCAATGCAGACCACCACTGACTAATCCAGCGCTAGTGAGAAACTGATGGGAATCGTACAACGACCCACACTACGAATTGAAATGGATCGTCCAAGTAGCATGCGATGGAAACATCGAGCATTTGTACTGCCAATAAAAAGCGTACTAGGCAGTTCGTTTATCTATGTCTGCTTGTGCTATCGTTTCTGCTAGGTTGCAGATTTAAATCTCTGCGCTCACCTGTCCGAGATGCGAGCGTCTCCATTGTTCTGCTATTCAGGCGAGATTTTAAAAACTTGCACCTCCCTGTGTACTCCAGCTACTTTCTCAGCGTGATATTATAACACACCTAACGTCGCCTCGTGTTGTTTGCATGACAGTCATCTATATCCCTTCTTATTCTTAATCTTCCTATGTGAACCAGAAAATGTTCTGTGTTTCATATGTATTTCCATGGCTGTCCCACGAAGTTTAGTGAATGTTCAACATGACAGACAGGACTTCAAATGACTGTACGCATTTCTCATTGTCATAAGTATTTTATCGAGAGGTGCATGTTGGAAGAGCTTATAGACAAGGCGTTGGTCTGTGTCAGTCGCCCCTAGCGACGGCCGAACTAGAACTGAGTCAAGTATTTCTCATTATTATGACTGCTTTTAAGGAAAAAAAATATGCGTAAGAAGAACTTTTGTGAAAGTTGATCGCTTAATAAACATACAATAATAATAAATAATAATAATAATTAATAACAAAACAACAACAACAGCAACGACAGATGATACCAACCTCATGTCTGCTCCACAAAGCACTTCCCTGGAATATATTGGCATCTGTCGTTTAACAGCGTCAAGACGAATGTAGTCCTATCAGCGCTCATAGATGGAGAGATGAGCTCGTCCTATCTCTCTAAAATGCTTCACATTATGAAACAATGCTAAAGGATACTCCTATGTAATTGTTTATACTCTTAGGTGAAAAAAGCATAATCTCTTTCATAAGTGCCCACAGTACTCATCTCCTCCATTGCCCTAGTATTGAAGAAATCATCGTGTTTTTATAAAACTGAACTAGAAAACTAATGCGACTTATATGGAAAAAAGCACCCCAAAAGTTGATGATTCTTTGTGGCAGAGGACTGTGAACGCCTTTGCACGCTGTCCTAGAATCCAAAGAGCACCCACAAGACTAGAATACCGCAGCACTCACGAATAAAAACAAAATCCGCATATTGCAAACGATTCCACATGTAAATCCGAAGACTTTCGTGGGTAGCAGATGTGAAACAACGAAGTAAATGAAAGGAAAAGTAGGAACTGCACAGTGTGTAACAACGAGCAAACAAAGAGGGGGAATAAATAGTTAGTTCGCGATAATTTTAGACTGGTTGAAATCAAGGCACCAAAAGCGAAATGTTTTGCTTCCAATCGAATTTAAAAATACTGTGAGCAAATGGAAACGCCTTTAAGACATAAACGATCGTCTGCATTAATGCACAAGGAAGTGTAGGCCATTGCGACTACAGCAATGGATATTCGGACGAAATATTTTCCGGCAATGTTTTATTTTTTGCGCCCTTTACATTCGGTCGATCGCTCAACCAACTCATGTGTTGGGCTGGGAGTGATCTGCGGTTGTAGACTGCTTGAGTGTCCGCTGATAATATTTTGTTTTTTCTCTGTTAAACGTGTAAAGTTTGGTATCAACCTCGTGTGTTGGCTTATCACCGAAAAAACAACATATAATAAAGGGTATATATAGCGCTTCAACTCTACGGCAATAAATCTGTCGGTGGCAGCACATGAGATGATGCGCATGTGGCTCCAGTAATCGACACAGCACCAGGAAAGTGCACAACTACAGGGCTTTCCTCCATGGAAAGTATATGTAAAGAATTTGTTTTTCTGCAATATAGATCTAGCTTTACAGCAACGGTATTTTATTCCTACAAGCATCATTCAAAAAGTAAGTTCACCCAAACTGTTGCTGCTATGAACCTGGGACAACCGATGTGAACGCTCCGAGGGATGATATAGAGAAGTACCTGTGTGTGGCCAGTGTCGCCACTTGTACAATGAAATGTTGCTAACATTTTCGCCAATTGGTAAGGTAAAACGACGTTGGTATAAAATTTCGTTATGGCTAAAGTTTCGGAGATTGGTCGTTGATGAGGACCACGTATGATTTAGGTTGAGTGTGCACAGTAGTTGTTCCTTTTTGCGTTAGTCTTCGTGATTGTCGTCGCATCGAGACGATCCGAGGACGGTAGACCACTGCACCAATAGAGTATCGTTGTCAGCGCCCATTTATACAAGACTTTAGCAGGCTGAACTGACCTTATCTAACCCAACACTTCTCCAGGATAAAGTACAGTCCATGGGCGATGTCGACAGGAATAAATTCCTTCTTCAGTGACCACCCAAACTGTTTGCAGCCGCAATGAATATCTGAGCTCATACGATTCGTTCCATTATACGACAGGTCTACGGCAGGTTTATGCAAACAGACTTCTGATTTACGACAACGGAACAAAATTTATGCGTGAAAATGTCATGTTCTTCTCTGTTGCATAGCGACAGCTCTCAAAGCTGTCTCTTTAAAATGTTCTGATTTCACGAGGTTGTTAAATATGTTTTATTCGGTTGACGTTTCTATGTCTTCGTTTTCCACAGAGACGATGATCCGACCCTATTTCTATAACCGTTCGTCTTCTGGATATGCTTTCTTCCTCATGGTGTCCAGACAAATTTTCCTCAGTGAGGAACCGCTCAAGTGAGGCAACGTTAACTGGCACCGCTCTTTCGTATAGCTGGTTGTTGACTGATTGCCGGTTGATAATGATCTTTTTTCATGACCACGATCCATCTGCTAGCAGTAGGTACTAGAATGGTTAGCACGTAGCGGAATCATACTGTTACTAAACCGTCTCTTAAACTCGGATAGCTCTCAAGACTTTCCTAATGTTCTGTATGTATGCTTAGCACATCTCTTCGGATGAGGCTGAAATGACGTTTTAAATGTGAGCGGTGCAAAAACAGATCACATCCTCAAATCAGTCATAAGCACATGGTGGTAGGAACGCTGACCATTTCTTAATGGATTCTATCACCACTTCCTCGATTTCTACTGTGAATCGTTTGAGGGAAGAATTATAACATGGCAGTGGTCCAGTAGTCTACTGAACAGTTTGTTAAACACTCCCAAAAATACATTTTAAGGCGTTCATTTTTTTTAAACAAAAGTATGTCGTTCTACGAAAAAAACGCAGACAGGTCTTGAATTAGTTACGGTTGATCGACTTGGCAGGTGTAACCTCGTTTCGTTATGTCCCCTCCGAGCACTGTGCAAAATCGGTGGTCTCCAATCCTGATGCCAGTTTCTACGGAGTTTCACTTGGCTTCACAGTCCGGAAACTGACCTCCTGTTTTCAAATCAAAATTCATGCTTTGTGTTCGTATTACCCACCATTTCGAAGGACATATCTCTGCCCACTCCCCTTCTATTTGTGATTTACGCTATATTGCGGCGACTAATTGCGGTTTCTGAAGGAGGGAACAGAAAAGACAAACTCGACAAATTCCTTGAAAGATCCCGAAATTAATCGTACAGCCACGGTAACGGCCCACAATGTTAACGTTGCTCGAGAGTCTGGTAACGGAGACGTGGAGAATCACGGATGATCGGTTTGGGCGTTCAAAAAGGTCGAACGTTGCCAAGAGCACGCGAGACAGCGGTTTTGGAATTGCTTGGTCGCCTTTGAAAAATAGATGTTCCCGATCGATCGTCCTTTTTATGCAACAAAATTATTTCTTTTCTGGATTGTATTGCCACGTAAAGCAGTGCAAAACGGATTCTGCACGAAAAGCGGTGATTTTTCTATAAAAATTTCATAAATGAAGCACAGAAACCCTTTTTCCAAGCAAAATTTTTTCTCCAGAGGAGGCCGTCTAAATCGACTTATAATCGAGAATTTGAAGCGCCAGTTCTTTTTTTACATTTTTTAGAAGTAGTATCATATTTTGCCGGCCCTAGAAATTCTTGTTTTCGATTCGTCTTTGCTTACCCAGGAAGGTCATTGAACACTTTTCTTCTGGATTCGATTGCTGCTTGAGGATTGTCGCTTTCGTTGCGAATGTCCTTAGATGATGATGGAGTCGCTTCTCCATGTAATCTTACGTTAACCGTGCACTAGAATTCTGAATTAGATTCGGAAGAGCGGCCATCTCTCAGACAAGTGGATCTCCACCAATTTCTCGAACTTGGAGTGACGGAAGGTTTGCTGGGACTAGGTCGGCAAGAAACTAATGTCTAGGTTGGTTTATCCTTCCGCATAACAAATTTATCTACCACAGCGCTAGCCGCCTCGTCAATCTTTTGTTAGGACTTAAGTTCAGAGAAACAGTTACAAAGAAGGTACATTGCAATGAAGCAATAAAATAGCCCACGGATTGCCACTTCTTCCACTAATACTGATTAAGCGAAAGGAGGTGTTGAAGGACGACGTTGCAGCACACTTTGTGTCAACAAGTTTAGTTATTCATACAGTACTCTTCCGAATGAAATCTCAGTAAATCCATCCAAAGACCGCAGCATTTCGATGTGTGTTGCTGTAATTTCGACTATCGAAATTTGTTCGCAGAAGTTCATTGTTTTCAAGTGCGTTCATCACCAGGACCACCGTCACTGTTGAAAATCCCATTTTTTTCTTCATGAAAGCAAAACATTCCTAAGAGCGGAGACCACTTATTCGTGTTCCAGTTACAAATTTGTTGCTTAGTATGGCCACTTTTTAAAAAATGAGAGCATGCACATGTTGGTCAAGAGACAGATTGAAAGCATTGGTCACGTTGAATTATTGGGGAGCAAGAACGAGAAGTGAAATGTTTCCGAGCCTCATGAGCTATGGAAAGAGCAGCTCATCGGCAAGAAAAAGAGAACTATTTGAGTAGGAAAGCAAGTCCAATCGATCATAGAGAAGTAGATACAGATACATGCCATGAAAAACTGTAGTAGACAGAAGATGAAAGGATAGCATTGTAATTATTGGTATACCAGATTTAATCACATAGTATTTGACCCTGAGTTTATTTAAGGACAACAGCGTAGATAGGCGTATGGAGCGCATAGAAATGCTAGCGAATTCGTACTAGTCTGCTGCATAGGTCGCAAACACCGTCATTTGCCTTGATTCAGACACGAAAAATACCATGAGCCGAAGAAAACGAGGAGTGGGTGACCATTTTCTATGAGAGCTGTGACCACAGTCGCGCTTCTTCTTGGGTTCCTCGATTAGAATTTGACGGAAAAGGCATGGTTGCTTTCATGTTATTTTCCGCCATTTTTTTTGTCATTTTTTAACCCATTAGCGCTTAATGATGGTTTTGAACATGACCGATGAAAAACCCATCATAAACCATGTAGCGGACAAAACTCAACGAAGATACGGCAATGATCTCAGTGTTATGCCGATGATAACGCTGATAAACTCGTCCTACGTCTTTGAATTATCAATCAACAGGTGCAAAAAGTGCGAAATTTCAAATTATGCTTTGATTTCTTGGTGCATGTTTGCATGAAATTTCATAATCCTCTGCGAGTAGTCTACGTTTTCTGTCTATTTTTGGTATTTGCTGCAGATTAAACAAATGGACGCGATCGAAGACAACGTATTCTTCCGTTGCATCGAGTCGAGCATGCCTTCTGATCTTACACTACTGGTTGTCCACTATGCAGCTTTGTATTATTCTGGTGGAGCTCTTCTCACATTTGTGACTATCGCATTGCACTTCATCGTTTCAGGGAATTGGTTCAGTTTCAAAAGCTTATATACATAAACCTGCGAGTTGCGACACGAATCGTGTTATGATTACCACAGAGAGAGGGTTTAAAGCCATTTCGGACTGGATTCCTAAGACTGTGGTGGTGCTGCGGTTGAAAAGTGAGATCTTTCATTTGATCGTTGAGTTGTAAATGTCCATTCTAATATTCTCATATGTCTCCAGGTTTTGTCAGAGCGACATGTCAATTCCGTGTGCACGACTTCCAGTGATATCTACGAAATTTTCGAGGTTTTATCGACGTTAGTGTACGTATTCCTGGAAAGTATCACGCAGCGTTTTCGTTTAGATGATGGGTACAGAATTCGTTCGTAAGGCTATTGAACGTGAAAAGAACAATGCTATTTCTTTTGGTGGGTTGTAGTTAGCAACCACCACCTTGCTCTTTTATGCAAGGTTATGACGGCGAAAGCTAGGTTTCACAAAAAACGAGGGATCACAGTGATTTGTGCCACTTGTGCTCCCTCCTCAGACCACTTCCATTGATGGGTGATTGCTGATAGCACCGCTAGAGTAAAAACTTCCTTGGAGAAATCAAAGCAAAGGCACTAGTACAGTGAATAACACCTGAGCACCAGAAAGGGTGAACGTTGATTGGAAGCCGGTGGGATCCGGGTTCTGCAAATATCTCAGCATAATTATGGCTGTATCTCATATAGTACCCTGCCACGGAAAAAAAATAATAAGCAGTAAATAAGAAGTTAAACAGTGTGATTTCTGCTGTTCCTTCGGCTCAACTTGCCGATTTGTGCTTCCCAGATCATTCTCGTTGACATGATTGCTGCTAGCTGCGTTAGTGTAAAAGGCTTAGCGAGAGAAAGACAACGCAAAGCTCTCGGTGGTGCAGTGGGAAGGACACAAGCACCTCGAAATTGTAATCGTAGGCTCGAAGCTGGCACATGGCCCGAGTTTTGCAAATATCTCGGCATCATTGTACCACGCATAATACCCTTCTGTGAAAAAAAGCAATAGTCAATTAATAAAGAGCTTTAACTAGGAATTCACAAGTCAATTGATGGCCATCACTCGTCATGGAATTAACAGAGATAAAGTTGGTGCTCTAAAGGACTGCTCATTTGAAGAGACAGTAGATATTCATATGGAGCCTGCTGTGCACGTTGAAACAGGCTTCACTTAAAGTTTGCAGTTACTGCATTATTCTTGCAACTTAGTAAGGGTTTCATAATATATTTTGAAGACTTTGGTTATCTAATTTCAGGAGGGAGTCTCTGAGAATATTATGCCCGGTCAGCTTGCAAAAGCGAAGACTGGTGCATTTAATCTCATTTTAAGACGCAGAAAAATGCAAATGTGGTACTGGAGTAAATCCGATTGTTTGTGAAGGTTTTTTTTATCGAAGCCTTCCCCAGAAATTTCGTTCTAATGCTCTCTAGATATCAACTATTGTAGGGATGTATGGAGGTACTTGCATGAAAAGTTCTACTTGTTTGTCATGTCAGATCTGCTCGTTGCAAAAATCATTTATTCACCATATTACGAGAGAAAAAAAAAGCAGAAGCTCTGGTTGTATAGAGAGTTTAGTACACTTGCAGTGATCCCAGTGAATATAATAAGTGAGTCTAACGAAATTGAACGAAGGAAATTGAGCGATTCTTTGTTGAACAATTAGCAGTTCTGTCCAACATGAATATAAGCGATCAAACTTCTACCGGCAAGACACTTATCACAGCGGCCACTGATGAATTCAAAGTCATTCATTGTAATAAAAAAATCGTTCAATTTGATGTTGCGAGAAAAACACTCACAGTTGGATGGAAAACTGTGAGAACAAAAAGAAATAAAACGGAACGAGACGTGGCTGAATTAGTCGTGTCGAGATGATTCGGCCCTCATGGTATCTTCAGGTACACCTCGCAATTCATTCCACGCTTGAGCGTTTCACCTTCTAGCTATGTATTGCGCAGGGGACTTCGTCCTCGGGCATCGTTCCTATTCTCTCGCACCTCCCGTGGCTACCGCCACTTTGGTGGCAGTGCTACTGCGAAATAGCAGGGCCCGCATTTGCTGACCGCCTGAAGGGCGAGGCTGCCGAAACCATTCGGCTGCTCGACGCTCACCACACGCAGTCCATCGGCCACTGCCCTTGTCTGTTCTTCTTATCCTAAGCGGTTTTGACACTATGCTCCAACACTTGGCAATTCGTTCTTAAACAGACGCCTGGTATTTCTTCGACCTCCAATAATCATTCCAACTAGCGTTCCTAAAAGATAATTTCACATAAAAAAGAAGCACATATCTCAATTGGAAACAACGGAATGCTTTCTGCTGTGAGAGTTTCACTCTTTATTTCCATTGATAATTCTCTTTTGCGTTTTACGTTAATTATGTTTTTACCGACGTTCCCCGCGTATGTCGGTTGGCTCCTCAACTTCGATCAGGTCAACATCGATTGTACTTACAGACGTGTACAAAGCCATTATTAATTTTCTAATAGGCATGTTTGTAAACAAAGCATCTAACTTTGCAATTCCTACCAAGAAAATGAATAAGGCGGTTGAGAAAGGTTGTCAATTGCCCGGAGTTTTGCATAAAGCTCAACATCACTATGCTTGTGTTTGACACAGCACAAAACTCTTGAAGCATTTTTGTACAAATTCGATGAATCCAGAAATGCCTTGTTATCACGCGTTTCCTCACACGATATCTTAGACTGATACTTTAATGTGAGAGGCACAATGCGATTTCTTCTAAACTCGGTGCCGCTGGTCTCCACATGAAATTCTCAGTAGAAGACTTATAGAAAGCAATAAGTGTGCGAAGAAGCTAATTTATTTTCAATACGATGGAAGTCTTGTTTTAACACTTTCTCTGTTCTGTTATGGAGTTGACTGGGTGGGCAGATTTCAGTCAACTTATGCTTTGCTGGCTTTGGAAAAGGCGAAATCTGCCGAAACGTCACCTGCTTGATATATAAAGAACAAACTAACACCCTCGTGTTTACTCGTCAAGGAAACAGAGAACTATTCGATCAACGCCTGGGTTAATGGAAATTACTCCATTATTACATCATCCTTCAGATAATAAGATCTTGCGATTTACGTCAAAATCATAAATGAAGGTAACAATAGTGAAAGACACGTCCACTGAAGCAGATATACAGCATTTTTCAGAGTGTGAGGTGAAACCACTTCGAATGTCTGGCAACATTATGTGGAAGCTTTCATAGAAAATGAGCTATCTATAGAAGGTATTCACTCCGTAATTGAGTTGAAGTTGAATGGGTGCTTAGACAGTGTGAACCAAGACCACTTTAAAAATTGCCATGGAAATTGCTCGACACTCTAACAGAACCAAGGGATTTTTGTTTCAAATCTTCAAAAAACAGAATAGCGCATGTCCTCTTTTGCGCACATTTTTTCACTGTGGGCTCAGTCTTCGAAGGCTACGTCTGCTCATCTTTCTTCCGACAAAGTCTTTAAAGTGCGCAATCCTTGCTTTCTTGCTTCATGTAGTAGAATTCATTTGCTAAGTTTTCACGCATCCTAGTCCGATATCGTAAATGGAGGAGGGGGAGAGTGGAGTAGTATGGCAACTAGTTTTTCCGAGTGCTTCCTATTCTCCGCAATACCATGCGTCCCTGTGTTTACTACTTTGTCTATTAACGAAGTTTACTTCTGCTTTACGCTGATTAATCATCTTCTTGTTTAAATTTCTCTGCCAACCATCTCTGAATTTCTCTACAAACCCACTGTGTGTAGGCAGAGTATTCAGTCCAATATTCATTTCCACTGGAATAAGTGTTTCCCCATCCAAGACATCTTAAATCACCTCGTTCGAATTTATCTTTTTACAATATTTTCGAATAAAGAACAAAAATGGAAGCTGTGGTTGTACGGATATTTTACCATACTTGCTGTAATTGCAGATATAAACAAAAGGAAACGTGGCTAAATTAGTCGTGCAGAGATTATTCGGTCCTCATAATGTCTTCAAATACATCTCGTAATTCAATACAAGCTTGGACGCTCCATCTCCTTAGTATATATTGTGCGCTGACGCCGTCCGCGACAATCTCTCTTGTTGACCAACACTTTTTCGTTGGCCACACCAAAATTGCAGCGAGAGCTTGATGAATGAGAGACGCTCTCGCGTCCTCATCCACTACCTTCTCTACAAGAAGCAACAGTGCAGATTTCAACTGCGCTTCTGCCTGGTGTCTCAGGCTAACGATTTCTCGTCGATGGCTCCAAGCCGTCTGCAGCCCCCTCTGCCATTGCGCCATGTGGAATGCGCCATATTATTCGCGGTGTCGTGTCGCAATTGACAAATGCTATCGCTTGAGAACACACAATTGGGCGCGATATACTCCTGCACTAGCGGGGGCTGGCTGCCATCGACAAATATCTTCAAGCTGTTTCCACCAATATTCGTACTAGAGCGATTATCTAGTTTAGCAGCTTAAACACGAACTGGGCTTCTTTTTCTTTATCGATTTCTTTAATATTTCCCACTAGCAACTCCTCAAACAGATACCTAATATTTCTTTGACCTCCAATAATTACTCCAACTAGTGTTCCTAGAAGATAATTTTTACGAAATAGATACGATAAGATACGAGCTAACTCTCCTTCCAACCCTTGTAGCTCTCACACCACCTAAGGACTTGTGTTGGTGTACTTGTTTTTGCCCACTGTACGTCCTCATATGATTATTGAGTGACTCGAACGGAAACCAGAGCGTTAATTCGTGAATAGAATCAAATTAACAACTTACATCATCTATGTTTTTCCGGGACCTCAACGTCAATTCTTCTTCGAAAGATTGCATACGCCTTATATCTTCTTCCAGATTATTCCGTTCTTTCTTCAACTGAAAATGGGAAGCTGTTTGGTAAACAACCACTTGTATTCCACCTACCCAACAGAAATCAAGAATCGGAACGTCCACAACTATTGTTGTTGCTCAAGCAGACTAGAATTTCACTGGTAAGGAATACTTTCTCGTGACATGTCTTTCACTGCGATGTGCACTAGTGGGACGTATATATCTTTTCGGGAGAAGTCTGTAAAAATTCTCATGAAACTCCGAAGAAGAAAAACAAAACGTTAAAAAATAAACCGACTACAGGACAGTATATACCAGTGGCAAAATAATACTCCTACCAGGAAAAACAACTGCAGCACCCAGAGTTGGATTTCGGAAAACGATAAGATCGTACCCTTTTTTCTTCGAGAGATTTATTAAAAATCAGAAGAGCAATATTATTCTGACGTCACTACTTCACCTCCTGAGTTCGCGAGTAGCGCAGTTGTTAATGGTGCCTTGCGATGCACCCGTGGTTTCTGGTTCATCTCCGCACCCGGCGCGTAAATTGTCTTTGGAAAATCGGTGACAGACTTGTCTGCGAGCCCACGAGCACTGATATGACATATTGGTAGAGCACCACACGTCGTCGTACAGGCGGGATATACATTCACCTACTTTTAATGATGCTAATTGAAGTCGAGGGCTGGAACGTCCCTCCCGAATTGGTCGATTTGTGATTTTCGCGTTATTCTACCTCTTCAATTTTCTTCCCCCATTTTTTGTCTCCCTCCTACTTCTAGCATTGTCCATTCCGGCCTCGAAATTTTCCTGAAAATCGATGGACGAAGAGGTAAGTATTACGGCACGGCACACTTCACAAACAAAAAGTTTGCCAGTAATCTCTGTAATGTTATGGTACCGCTTTCTCTAGAGGTTCGCTCCAACAAGCTACCAAAGAAATGTGATTTTCCCTCTCCATTTCGATGGTTTTCCTTAGCCAGGGGTTTTCTTGTCGTAGGCGATCTCGGTCATTTGCTACCTCAACGACTAACTGAAAAATGGAACAATTATGTGTTGTGTATCCAATATGAACCATTTCACTTGAATGTTTAGCTCTTGTTCAAACATTCCCTAAGTGCTGCATTTCATTTTACCTCGATGTGGATAGTCAGTTTCATGGTTCGCGGATGATCTTGCACGAAGTTGTTAGAGGTTTGTGTATAACCTCTTGTAAGCTTACTATCAAAGTCAAATATTTCTCAAAAACGTGACCAATCGAGACGCTTACCTCATTATATGCCCAATTTTTCCGTGGGCTTCTCATAATTCCTCTATAAAGAAAAACGACTTACTCGTTTTTCGCACCAGGAGCTTTTTTCGAACCAGCTGTCGTCTTTCTCTACTTCTCTCCACATATTCATACAGTACTCTTCCGAATGAAATCTCAGTAAATCCATCCAAAGACCGCAGCATTTCGATGTGTGTTGCTGTAATTTCGACTATCGAAATTTGTTCGCAGAAGTTCATTGTTTTCAAGTGCGTTCATCACCAGGACCACCGTCACTGTTGAAAATCCCATTTTTCTTCATGAAAGCAAAACATTCCTAAGAGCGGAGACCACTTATTCGTGTTCCAGTTACAAATTTGTTGCTTAGTATGGCCACTTTTTAAAAAAATGAGAGCATGCACATGTTGGTCAAGAGACAGATTGAAAGCATTGGTCACGTTGAATTATTGGGGAGCAAGAACGAGAAGTGAAATGTTTCCGAGCCTCATGAGCTATGGAAAGAGCAGCTCATCGGCAAGAAAAAGAGAACTATTTGAGTAGGAAAGCAAGTCCAATCGATCATAGAGAAGTAGATACAGATACATGCCATGAAAAACTGTAGTAGACAGAAGATGAAAGGATAGCATTGTAATTATTGGTATACCAGATTTAATCACATAGTATTTGACCCTGAGTTTATTTAAGGATAACAGCGTAGATAGGCGTATGGAGCGCATAGAAATGCTAGCGAATTCGTACTAGTCTGCTGCATAGGTCGAATGGGAATGGCGGTTTTAGCTGGTCTATCCAATGTTCGGATCGTTTCAGATCAAATAGGTGCTGACATGTCTCAAAAGTACCACAATGGACGTAAATGTCTCGAATCTAATCAGCAATAAAGCAGATTGGCAAGACGAGTTCCTATCTGACGTTGAACATTCTCCACTTTAAATAAACTTGGAAGAGGAAAAATCAGTAGCAGTTGTAGCAGTGGACAAAACAACAGAAGAGAGCGTAGTAAGTAGAGTAAGGAGAGCGGGCGGCACGATGAAGATGAAGATGACGAAGTGAACGGTGACGACACTCTTAGTGCGGATAACACTAACTCCATTGATGAAAATGAATCAAGCGCAATATTTCGTCGACACAAGTGATCTACTTCATTCGAATCCAACTATGTGAACGACACTATCACACGGATGAAAACAGAAGCTATGCCGTTGGAGAAGAGGCAAGAACTAGATTTACGAGTGCAAAAAGAGATGTAATCCAGTGATTAATTAATGAGTGAGGTAGTACAATGGATGAAGGCTCACCTTGAAGTTCAAGAGAAAGAGCTTAGTGTCGACCTCGATTCAAGGGCACTGGCTCTCAAAAATATTCTTTGAGACTGCAAATATGTGTTTTTAACTGTCATAATCTGAAGGATGTGGAGAGAAGTAGAGAAAGACGACAGCTGGTTCGAAAAAAGCTCCTGGTGCGAAAAACGAGTAAGTCGTTTTCTTTATAGAGGAATTATGAGAAGCCCACGGAAAAAATTGGGCATATAATGAGGTAAGCGTCTCGATTGGTCACGTTTTTGAGAAATATTTGACTTTGATAGTAAGCTTACAAGAGGTTATACACAAACCTCTAACAACTTCGTGCAAGATCATCCGCGAACCATGAAACTGACTATCCACATCGAGGTAAAATGAAATGCAGCACTTAGGGAATGTTTGAACAAGAGCTAAACATTCAAGTGAAATGGTTCATATTGGATACACAACACATAATTGTTCCATTTTTTCAGTTAGTCGTTGAGGTAGCAAATGACCGAGATCGCCTACGACAAGAAAACCCCTGGCTAAGGAAAACCATCGAAATGGAGAGGGAAAAATCACATTTCTTTGGTAGCTTGTTGGAGCGAACCTCTAGAGAAAGCGGTACCATAACATTACAGAGATTACTGGCAAACTTTTGTTTGTGAAGTGTGCCGTGCCGTAATACTTACCTCTTCGTCCATCGATTTTCAGGAAAATTTCGAGGCCGGAATGGACAATGCTAGAAGTAGGAGGGAGACAAAAATGGGGAAGAAAATTGAAGAGGTAGAATAACGCGAAAATCACAAATCGACCAATTCGGGAGGGACGTTCCAGCCCTCGACTTCAATTAGCATCATTAAAAGTAGGTGAATGTATATCCCGCCTGTACGACGACGTGTGGTGCTCTACCAATATGTCATATCAGTGCTCGTGGGCTCGCAGACAAGTCTGTCACCGATTTTCCAAAGACAATTTACGCGCCGGGTGCGGAGATGAACCAGAAACCACGGGTGCATCGCAAGGCACCATTAACAACTGCGCTACTCGCGAACTCAGGAGGTGAAGTAGTGACGTCAGAATAATATTGCTCTTCTGATTTTTAATAAATCTCTCGAAGAAAAAAGGGTACGATCTTATCGTTTTCCGAAATCCAACTCTGGGTGCTGCAGTTGTTTTTCCTGGTAGGAGTATTATTTTGCCACTGGTATATACTGTCCTGTAGTCGGTTTATTTTTAACGTTTTGTTTTTCTTCTTCGGAGTTTCATGAGAATTTTTACAGACTTCTCCCGAAAAGATATATACGTCCCACTAGTGCACATCGCAGTGAAAGACATGTCACGAGAAAGTATTCCTTACCAGTGAAATTCTAGTCTGCTTGAGCAACAACAATAGTTGTGGACGTTCCGATTCTTGATTTCTGTTGGGTAGGTGGAATACAAGTGGTTGTTTACCAAACAGCTTCCCATTTTCAGTTGAAGAAAGAACGGAATAATCTGGAAGAAGATATAAGGCGTATGCAATCTTTCGAAGAAGAATTGACGTTGAGGTCCCGGAAAAACATAGATGATGTAAGTTGTTAATTTGATTCTATTCACGAATTAACGCTCTGGTTTCCGTTCGAGTCACTCAATAATCATATGAGGGACGTACAGTGGGCAAAAACAAGTACACCAACACAAGTCCTTAGGTGGTGTGAGAGCTACAAGGGTTGGAAGGAGAGTTAGCTCGTATCTTATCGTATCTATTTCGTAAAATTATCTTCTAGGAACACTAGTTGGAGTAATTATTGGAGGTCAAAGAAATATTAGGTATCTGTTTGAGGAGTTGCTAGTGGGAAATATTAAAGAAATCGATAAAGAAAAGAAGCCCAGTTCGTGTTTAAGCTGCTAAACTAGATAATCGCTCTAGTACGAATATTGGTGGAAACAGCTTGAAGATATTTGTCGATGGCAGCCAGCCCCCCGCTAGTGCAGGAGTATATCGCGCCCAATTGTGTGTTCTCAAGCGATAGCATTTGTCAATTGCGACACGACACCGCGAATAATATGGCGCATTCCACATGGCGCAATGGCAGAGGGGCTGCAGACGGCTTGGAGCCATCGACGAGAAATCGTTAGCCTGAGACACCAGGCAGAAGCGCAGTTGAAATCTGCACTGTTGCTTCTTGTAGAGAAGGTAGTGGATGAGGACGCGAGAGCGTCTCTCATTCATCAAGCTCTCGCTGCAATTTTGGTGTGGCCAACGAAAAAGTGTTGGTCAACAAGAGAGATTGTCGCGGACGGCGTCAGCGCACAATATATACTAAGGAGATGGAGCGTCCAAGCTTGTATTGAATTACGAGATGTATTTGAAGACATTATGAGGACCGAATAATCTCTGCACGACTAATTTAGCCACGTTTCCTTTTGTTTATATCTGCAATTACAGCAAGTATGGTAAAATATCCGTACAACCACAGCTTCCATTTTTGTTCTTTATTCGAAAATATTGTAAAAGATAAATTCGAACGAGGTGATTTAAGATGTCTTGGATGGGGAAACACTTATTCCAGTGGAAATGAATATTGGACTGAATACTCTGCCTACACACAGTGGGTTTGTAGAGAAATTCAGAGATGGTTGGCAGAGAAATTTAAACAAGAAGATGATTAATCAGCGTAAAGCAGAAGTAAACTTCGTTAATAGACAAAGTAGTAAACACAGGGACGCATGGTATTGCGGAGAATAGGAAGCACTCGGAAAAACTAGTTGCCATACTACTCCACTCTCCCCTCCTCCATTTACGATATCGGACTAGGGATGCGTGAAAACTTAGCAAATGAATTCTACTACATGAAGCAAGAAAGCAAGGATTGCGCACTTTAAAGACTTTGTCGGAAGAAAGATGAGCAGACGTAGCCTTCGAAGACTGAGCCCACAGTGAAAAATGTGCGCAAAAGAGGACATGCGCTATTCTGTTTTTTGAAGATTTGAAACAAAAATCCCTTGGTTCTGTTAGAGTGTCGAGCAATTTCCATGGCAATTTTAAAGTGGTCTTGGTTCACACTGTCTAAGCACCCATTCAACTTCAACTCAATTACGGAGTGAATACCTTCTATAGATAGCTCATTTTCTATGAAAGCTTCCACATAATGTTGCCAGACATTCGAAGTGGTTTCACCTCACACTCTGAAAAATGCTGTATATCTGCTTCAGTGGACGTGTCTTTCACTATTGTTACCTTCATTTATGATTTTGACGTAAATCGCAAGATCTTATTATCTGAAGGATGATGTAATAATGGAGTAATTTCCATTAACCCAGGCGTTGATCGAATAGTTCTCTGTTTCCTTGACGAGTAAACACGAGGGTGTTAGTTTGTTCTTTATATATCAAGCAGGTGACGTTTCGGCAGATTTCGCCTTTTCCAAAGCCAGCAAAGCATAAGTTGACTGAAATCTGCCCACCCAGTCAACTCCATAACAGAACAGAGAAAGTGTTAAAACAAGACTTCCATCGTATTGAAAATAAATTAGCTTCTTCGCACACTTATTGCTTTCTATAAGTCTTCTACTGAGAATTTCATGTGGAGACCAGCGGCACCGAGTTTAGAAGAAATCGCATTGTGCCTCTCACATTAAAGTATCAGTCTAAGATATCGTGTGAGGAAACGCGTGATAACAAGGCATTTCTGGATTCATCGAATTTGTACAAAATGCTTCAAGAGTTTTGTGCTGTGTCAAACACAAGCATAGTGATGTTGAGCTTTATGCAAAACTCCGGGCAATTGACAACCTTTCTCAACCGCCTTATTCATTTTCTTGGTAGGAATTGCAAAGTTAGATGCTTTGTTTACAAACATGCCTATTAGAAAATTAATAATGGCTTTGTACACGTCTGTAAGTACAATCGATGTTGACCTGATCGAAGTTGAGGAGCCAACCGACATACGCGGGGAACGTCGGTAAAAACATAATTAACGTAAAACGCAAAGAGAATTATCAATGGAAATAAAGAGTGAAACTCTCACAGCAGAAAGCATTCCGTTGTTTCCAATTGAGATATGTGCTTCTTTTTTATGTGAAATTATCTTTTAGGAACGCTAGTTGGAATGATTATTGGAGGTCGAAGAAATACCAGGCGTCTGTTTAAGAACGAATTGCCAAGTGTTGGAGCATAGTGTCAAAACCGCTTAGGATAAGAAGAACAGACAAGGGCAGTGGCCGATGGACTGCGTGTGGTGAGCGTCGAGCAGCCGAATGGTTTCGGCAGCCTCGCCCTTCAGGCGGTCAGCAAATGCGGGCCCTGCTATTTCGCAGTAGCACTGCCACCAAAGTGGCGGTAGCCACGGGAGGTGCGAGAGAATAGGAACGATGCCCGAGGACGAAGTCCCTGCGCAATACATAGCTAGAAGGTGAAACGCTCAAGCGTGGAATGAATTGCGAGGTGTACCTGAAGATACCATGAGGGCCGAATCATCTCGACACGACTAATTCAGCCACGTCTCGTTCCGTTTTATTTCTTTTTTGTTCTCACAGTTTTCCATCCAACTGTGAGTGTTTTTTCTCGCAACATCAAATTGAACGATTTTTTTATTACAATGAATGACTTTGAATTCATCAGTGGCCGCTGTGATAAGTGTCTTGCCGGTAGAAGTTTGATCGCTTATATTCATGTTGGACAGAACTGCTAATTGTTCAACAAAGAATCGCTCAATTTCCTTCGTTCAATTTCGTTAGACTCACTTATTATATTCACTGGGATCACTGCAAGTGTACTAAACTCTCTATACAACCAGAGCTTCTGCTTTTTTTTTCTCTCGTAATATGGTGAATAAATGATTTTTGCAACGAGCAGATCTGACATGACAAACAAGTAGAACTTTTCATGCAAGTACCTCCATACATCCCTACAATAGTTGATATCTAGAGAGCATTAGAACGAAATTTCTGGGGAAGGCTTCGATAAAAAAAACCTTCACAAACAATCGGATTTACTCCAGTACCACATTTGCATTTTTCTGCGTCTTAAAAATGAGATTAAATGCACCAGTCTTCGCTTTTGCAAGCTGACCGGGCATAATATTCTCAGAGACTCCCTCCTGAAATTAGATAACCAAAGTCTTCAAAATATATTATGAAACCCTTACTAAGTTGCAAGAATAATGCAGTAACTGCAAACTTTAAGTGAAGCCTGTTTCAACGTGCACAGCAGGCTCCATATGAATATCTACTGTCTCTTCAAATGAGCAGTCCTTTAGAGCACCAACTTTATCTCTGTTAATTCCATGACGAGTGATGGCCATCAATTGACTTGTGAATTCCTAGTTAAGCTCTTTATTAATTGACTATTGCTTTTTTTCACAGAAGGGTATTATGCGTGGTACAATGATGCCGAGATATTTGCAAAACTCGGGCCATGTGCCAGCTTCGAGCCTACGATTACAATTTCGAGGTGCTTGTGTCCTTCCCACTGCACCACCGAGAGCTTTGCGTTGTCTTTCTCTCGCTAAGCCTTTTACACTAACGCAGCTAGCAGCAATCATGTCAACGAGAATGATCTGGGAAGCACAAATCGGCAAGTTGAGCCGAAGGAACAGCAGAAATCACACTGTTTAACTTCTTATTTACTGCTTATTATTTTTTTTCCGTGGCAGGGTACTATATGAGATACAGCCATAATTATGCTGAGATATTTGCAGAACCCGGATCCCACCGGCTTCCAATCAACGTTCACCCTTTCTGGTGCTCAGGTGTTATTCACTGTACTAGTGCCTTTGCTTTGATTTCTCCAAGGAAGTTTTTACTCTAGCGGTGCTATCAGCAATCACCCATCAATGGAAGTGGTCTGAGGAGGGAGCACAAGTGGCACAAATCACTGTGATCCCTCGTTTTTTGTGAAACCTAGCTTTCGCCGTCATAACCTTGCATAAAAGAGCAAGGTGGTGGTTGCTAACTACAACCCACCAAAAGAAATAGCATTGTTCTTTTCACGTTCAATAGCCTTACGAACGAATTCTGTACCCATCATCTAAACGAAAACGCTGCGTGATACTTTCCAGGAATACGTACACTAACGTCGATAAAACCTCGAAAATTTCGTAGATATCACTGGAAGTCGTGCACACGGAATTGACATGTCGCTCTGACAAAACCTGGAGACATATGAGAATATTAGAATGGACATTTACAACTCAACGATCAAATGAAAGATCTCACTTTTCAACCGCAGCACCACCACAGTCTTAGGAATCCAGTCCGAAATGGCTTTAAACCCTCTCTCTGTGGTAATCATAACACGATTCGTGTCGCAACTCGCAGGTTTATGTATATAAGCTTTTGAAACTGAACCAATTCCCTGAAACGATGAAGTGCAATGCGATAGTCACAAATGTGAGAAGAGCTCCACCAGAATAATACAAAGCTGCATAGTGGACAACCAGTAGTGTAAGATCAGAAGGCATGCTCGACTCGATGCAACGGAAGAATACGTTGTCTTCGATCGCGTCCATTTGTTTAATCTGCAGCAAATACCAAAAATAGACAGAAAACGTAGACTACTCGCAGAGGATTATGAAATTTCATGCAAACATGCACCAAGAAATCAAAGCATAATTTGAAATTTCGCACTTTTTGCACCTGTTGATTGATAATTCAAAGACGTAGGACGAGTTTATCAGCGTTATCATCGGCATAACACTGAGATCATTGCCGTATCTTCGTTGAGTTTTGTCCGCTACATGGTTTATGATGGGTTTTTCATCGGTCATGTTCAAAACCATCATTAAGCGCTAATGGGTTAAAAAATGACAAAAAAAATGGCGGAAAATAACATGAAAGCAACCATGCCTTTTCCGTCAAATTCTAATCGAGGAACCCAAGAAGAAGCGCGACTGTGGTCACAGCTCTCATAGAAAATGGTCACCCACTCCTCGTTTTCTTCGGCTCATGGTATTTTTCGTGTCTGAATCAAGGCAAATGACGGTGTTTGCGACCTATGCAGCAGACTAGTACGAATTCGCTAGCATTTCTATGCGCTCCATACGCCTATCTACGCTGTTGTCCTTAAATAAACTCAGGGTCAAATACTATGTGATTAAATCTGGTATACCAATAATTACAATGCTATCCTTTCATCTTCTGTCTACTACAGTTTTTCATGGCATGTATCTGTATCTACTTCTCTATGATCGATTGGACTTGCTTTCCTACTCAAATAGTTCTCTTTTTCTTGCCGATGAGCTGCTCTTTCCATAGCTCATGAGGCTCGGAAACATTTCACTTCTCGTTCTTGCTCCCCAATAATTCAACGTGACCAATGCTTTCAATCTGTCTCTTGACCAACATGTGCATGCTCTCATTTTTTAAAAAGTGGCCATACTAAGCAACAAATTTGTAACTGGAACACGAATAAGTGGTCTCCGCTCTTAGGAATGTTTTGCTTTCATGAAGAAAAAATGGGATTTTCAACAGTGACGGTGGTCCTGGTGATGAACGCACTTGAAAACAATGAACTTCTGCGAACAAATTTCGATAGTCGAAATTACAGCAACACACATCGAAATGCTGCGGTCTTTGGATGGATTTACTGAGATTTCATTCGGAAGAGTACTGTATGAATAACTAAACTTGTTGACACAAAGTGTGCTGCAACGTCGTCCTTCAACACCTCCTTTCGCTTAATCAGTATTAGTGGAAGAAGTGGCAATCCGTGGGCTATTTTATTGCTTCATTGCAATGTACCTTCTTTGTAACTGTTTCTCTGAACTTAAGTCCTAACAAAAGATTGACGAGGCGGCTAGCGCTGTGGTAGATAAATTTGTTATGCGGAAGGATAAACCAACCTAGACATTAGTTTCTTGCCGACCTAGTCCCAGCAAACCTTCCGTCACTCCAAGTTCGAGAAATTGGTGGAGATCCACTTGTCTGAGAGATGGCCGCTCTTCCGAATCTAATTCAGAATTCTAGTGCACGGTTAACGTAAGATTACATGGAGAAGCGACTCCATCATCATCTAAGGACATTCGCAACGAAAGCGACAATCCTCAAGCAGCAATCGAATCCAGAAGAAAAGTGTTCAATGACCTTCCTGGGTAAGCAAAGACGAATCGAAAACAAGAATTTCTAGGGCCGGCAAAATATGATACTACTTCTAAAAAATGTAAAAAAAGAACTGGCGCTTCAAATTCTCGATTATAAGTCGATTTAGACGGCCTCCTCTGGAGAAAAAATTTTGCTTGGAAAAAAGGGTTTCTGTGCTTCATTTATGAAATTTTATAGAAAAATCACCGCTTTTCGTGCAGAATCCGTTTTGCACTGCTTTACGTGGCAATACAATCCAGAAAAGAAATAATTTTGTTGCATAAAAAGGACGATCGATCGGGAACATCTATTTTTCAAAGGCGACCAAGCAATTCCAAAACCGCTGTCTCGCGTGCTCTTGGCAACGTTCGACCTTTTTGAACGCCCAAACCGATCATCCGTGATTCTCCACGTCTCCGTTACCAGACTCTCGAGCAACGTTAACATTGTGGGCCGTTACCGTGGCTGTACGATTAATTTCGGGATCTTTCAAGGAATTTGTCGAGTTTGTCTTTTCTGTTCCCTCCTTCAGAAACCGCAATTAGTCGCCGCAATATAGCGTAAATCACAAATAGAAGGGGAGTGGGCAGAGATATGTCCTTCGAAATGGTGGGTAATACGAACACAAAGCATGAATTTTGATTTGAAAACAGGAGGTCAGTTTCCGGACTGTGAAGCCAAGTGAAACTCCGTAGAAACTGGCATCAGGATTGGAGACCACCGATTTTGCACAGTGCTCGGAGGGGACATAACGAAACGAGGTTACACCTGCCAAGTCGATCAACCGTAACTAATTCAAGACCTGTCTGCGTTTTTTTTCGTAGAACGACATACTTTTGTTTAAAAAAAATGAACGCCTTAAAATGTATTTTTGGGAGTGTTTAACAAACTGTTCAGTAGACTACTGGACCACTGCCATGTTATAATTCTTCCCTCAAACGATTCACAGTAGAAATCGAGGAAGTGGTGATAGAATCCATTAAGAAATGGTCAGCGTTCCTACCACCATGTGCTTATGACTGATTTGAGGATGTGATCTGTTTTTGCACCGCTCACATTTAAAACGTCATTTCAGCCTCATCCGAAGAGATGTGCTAAGCATACATACAGAACATTAGGAAAGTCTTGAGAGCTATCCGAGTTTAAGAGACGGTTTAGTAACAGTATGATTCCGCTACGTGCTAACCATTCTAGTACCTACTGCTAGCAGATGGATCGTGGTCATGAAAAAAGATCATTATCAACCGGCAATCAGTCAACAACCAGCTATACGAAAGAGCGGTGCCAGTTAACGTTGCCTCACTTGAGCGGTTCCTCACTGAGGAAAATTTGTCTGGACACCATGAGGAAGAAAGCATATCCAGAAGACGAACGGTTATAGAAATAGGGTCGGATCATCGTCTCTGTGGAAAACGAAGACATAGAAACGTCAACCGAATAAAACATATTTAACAACCTCGTGAAATCAGAACATTTTAAAGAGACAGCTTTGAGAGCTGTCGCTATGCAACAGAGAAGAACATGACATTTTCACGCATAAATTTTGTTCCGTTGTCGTAAATCAGAAGTCTGTTTGCATAAACCTGCCGTAGACCTGTCGTATAATGGAACGAATCGTATGAGCTCAGATATTCATTGCGGCTGCAAACAGTTTGGGTGGTCACTGAAGAAGGAATTTATTCCTGTCGACATCGCCCATGGACTGTACTTTATCCTGGAGAAGTGTTGGGTTAGATAAGGTCAGTTCAGCCTGCTAAAGTCTTGTATAAATGGGCGCTGACAACGATACTCTATTGGTGCAGTGGTCTACCGTCCTCGGATCGTCTCGATGCGACGACAATCACGAAGACTAACGCAAAAAGGAACAACTACTGTGCACACTCAACCTAAATCATACGTGGTCCTCATCAACGACCAATCTCCGAAACTTTAGCCATAACGAAATTTTATACCAACGTCGTTTTACCTTACCAATTGGCGAAAATGTTAGCAACATTTCATTGTACAAGTGGCGACACTGGCCACACACAGGTACTTCTCTATATCATCCCTCGGAGCGTTCACATCGGTTGTCCCAGGTTCATAGCAGCAACAGTTTGGGTGAACTTACTTTTTGAATGATGCTTGTAGGAATAAAATACCGTTGCTGTAAAGCTAGATCTATATTGCAGAAAAACAAATTCTTTACATATACTTTCCATGGAGGAAAGCCCTGTAGTTGTGCACTTTCCTGGTGCTGTGTCGATTACTGGAGCCACATGCGCATCATCTCATGTGCTGCCACCGACAGATTTATTGCCGTAGAGTTGAAGCGCTATATATACCCTTTTATTATATGTTGTTTTTCGGTGATAAGCCAACACACGAGGTTGATACCAAACTTTACACGTTTAACAGAGAAAAAACAAAATATTATCAGCGGACACTCAAGCAGTCTACAACCGCAGATCACTCCCAGCCCAACACATGAGTTGGTTGAGCGATCGACCGAATGTAAAGGGCGCAAAAATAAAACATTGCCGGAAAATATTTCGTCCGAATATCCATTGCTGTAGTCGCAATGGCCTACACTTCCTTGTGCATTAATGCAGACGATCGTTTATGTCTTAAAGGCGTTTCCATTTGCTCACAGTATTTTTAAATTCGATTGGAAGCAAAACATTTCGCTTTTGGTGCCTTGATTTCAACCAGTCTAAAATTATCGCGAACTAACTATTTATTCCCCTCTTTGTTTGCTCGTTGTTACACACTGTGCAGTTCCTACTTTTCCTTTCATTTACTTCGTTGTTTCACATCTGCTACCCACGAAAGTCTTCGGATTTACATGTGGAATCGTTTGCAATATGCGGATTTTGTTTTTATTCGTGAGTGCTGCGGTATTCTAGTCTTGTGGGTGCTCTTTGGATTCTAGGACAGCGTGCAAAGGCGTTCACAGTCCTCTGCCACAAAGAATCATCAACTTTTGGGGGTGCTTTTTTCCATATAAGTCGCATTAGTTTTCTAGTTCAGTTTTATAAAAAACACGATGATTTCTTCAATACTAGGGCAATGGAGGAGATGAGTACTGTGGGCACTTATGAAAGAGATTATGCTTTTTCACCTAAGAGTATAAACAATTACATAGGAGTATCCTTTAGCATTGTTTCATAATGTGAAGCATTTTAGAGAGATAGGACGAGCTCATCTCTCCATCTATGAGCGCTGATAGGACTACATTCGTCTTGACGCTGTTAAACGACAGATGCCAATATATTCCAGGGAAGTGCTTTGTGGAGCAGACATGAGGTTGGTATCATCTGTCGTTGCTGTTGTTGTTGTTTTGTTATTAATTATTATTATTATTTATTATTATTGTATGTTTATTAAGCGATCAACTTTCACAAAAGTTCTTCTTACGCATATTTTTTTTCCTTAAAAGCAGTCATAATAATGAGAAATACTTGACTCAGTTCTAGTTCGGCCGTCGCTAGGGGCGACTGACACAGACCAACGCCTTGTCTATAAGCTCTTCCAACATGCACCTCTCGATAAAATACTTATGACAATGAGAAATGCGTACAGTCATTTGAAGTCCTGTCTGTCATGTTGAACATTCACTAAACTTCGTGGGACAGCCATGGAAATACATATGAAACACAGAACATTTTCTGGTTCACATAGGAAGATTAAGAATAAGAAGGGATATAGATGACTGTCATGCAAACAACACGAGGCGACGTTAGGTGTGTTATAATATCACGCTGAGAAAGTAGCTGGAGTACACAGGGAGGTGCAAGTTTTTAAAATCTCGCCTGAATAGCAGAACAATGGAGACGCTCGCATCTCGGACAGGTGAGCGCAGAGATTTAAATCTGCAACCTAGCAGAAACGATAGCACAAGCAGACATAGATAAACGAACTGCCTAGTACGCTTTTTATTGGCAGTACAAATGCTCGATGTTTCCATCGCATGCTACTTGGACGATCCATTTCAATTCGTAGTGTGGGTCGTTGTACGATTCCCATCAGTTTCTCACTAGCGCTGGATTAGTCAGTGGTGGTCTGCATTGAGAACGGTGACATCCGCGAGAACCATTGCGAATTCCTAAAATCCTTTCCATCCATGAATGCAGGTTGTTGACGTTAGCCACGAGTGCATCCAACCATCGTTTGGGTGATCGTTGTTCATTCCGTGCATCTGTCATCTATTAGTCTTGGTACGTGACTGGACCATTTGTGCAACGCCATCGATGGATATTCTCTTGAACCCCAAAGATTAGATGAGTTTCGAATGTGTGAGCGGCGCATTCATGCTAGATATTGGTTGTTAGCAAACGTTAGAAAAAGTTACATTTTTAGGGAGCATTTGATCCAGTAATGATGAATGAGAAAGATTCAGAAGTCTCTCATTTCCGATGAGATAACCGAGGTTTTTTTAACACATTTAGTGACAAGTCAGAGAGGAAAGTTAAGCAAAATGGGAAAGGAAGAATATACGACGTGTTCTGTACTAAGCAACCCTCTCAAATTATGCAGCTGCGCTCACATTTTCTGGCAAAAGATCTCAATCTGACAGGTTCCGACCGGCGCTTTGGGATGTCCGAATCACCTGATGACCACCATTGAATTCCAGTTGGCTAACAACCTCTGATCTAGCATTCGACCCAACTTTGTAATTTATCGGCATCCTGTGCAATATGCCAGGCCATTTCATGCACTTTTCATTGCATAATTAAACTGCAAAATAAGGTGTCTTCTTCACAATTTTCAAAGGATAGCAATTTAGTAGCTTTATTTCGATAAGTTAAGTTCATTCTGAGCTGGAATAAACCATCTTGAATATGGGAGATCGTTAGTTTTCGAACAAACCAATAGAAAACGACAACAGCATTAAAACAATAAACAAAGATACAAATAGGAACAATTAATGAAGAAACCACAAAGCACTAGCACTCAGATATACACTGCTGGCAGGATGCTTGCCAACAACGACCACTGCTCATGTGGGGGGTTGTTTCACACATGTTGGATCGCATCCGCACGGACGATATTTCCTTCGCCCGCAATAGGAAAACCGTTCTAAGCAACGCCGTTTACAAACTTAGGTGTACCTCTGCAAATACTCCCCAGTACAAGCACGTTGCATTACCACGTGCACAAGCGGTTTTATTTCACATCGTATCTTGCCATCAAAGATGAATGGACAGGATATAGAAGTTCAAATATTATACCATACTTGCAAGCTTACTAGACATTCCACTATTGGACAAGTGATTATGAGATGAACACCTGGTTCACCTCATTCATTCAAGGAACTTCGTCTGGCACATAAAATGCCAATATTGATCTTATCCGAAGGAGAATTCTGCATTCTTTGTTCATCTCTTTTAAATGTTAACTGTCTTCGGTCTTTTAAAACACTTCCTGTCTCAATGACGATGTTTGAGTTAATAGTAGTCGTTTTTCAGCCTTCAAATCATAGCAGTCTTACTTGAAATGAACCCAGCTCTTCTTTCCCCCAACCTGAAAAGGCTCGGTTCTACCTACAACCGCTCCATATGATACGTTGGCAATACAAGTGCACTTTTGAAATCCTGTGCCGTTCACGCTATGCTTCAGTCAACAGTTTGTGTTGCAAAAAAACAGTTTAAAGCTGCATATTTTCTGGGTAGTGTCGATGTCTAAAGTAACTGCAAAATTACACCTGCTTTTTTTCTGAATTCGCTGAAACGACATCAAATGTGTGTAGAGGGCACACAATAAGTTGGCTTACCGACCATCCCGACCTCAAGAACGAATCAGAGCAGTTCTTTCGTCCGAATGACGAAAAAAATGTAAAAAAATATTCACGCAGAGAAAGAAAGGCACTGGATATTTTCATGCTTGCATCATTAAATCACACCTAAAAACCAAAAGGAAGACTTGCTTGTAATATTTTGAGGTAAGCAATCAAAGTGGTTTTGGAATTATTTTTGCTCTGAGCTATAAAATAATAGCAGTGCGTCTATCAGTCTGACAAACAGATAGCCCACAGGGCGTCAGAATTCATATCCTTCATAGGCGACCCCCCTGTCGATTGGCCGATCTGCAAAAGGCGGCAGCTTGGTTAGAAGCGGGACCGATTGAAAACTACAACCATGTAGTTAGACGTGGTATATTATTATATTAAGTTACATTCTTTCCATATTAACATAATAAAGGAGAAGCCAACAAAGGAAGAACTCGTTCGTCACATTGTTTAAACTAAATAGCGCGCGCTAAAGCACGATGTAAAAAGTCATAAGCCATATAGTAAGCACACAACACAGTCTCCGCTGAAAAGAATGGTCACCAAACTTGGCAAAAACCTGGAAACTCCATGGGATATGCTGACTCCAAGACCTCATGCCCTATGTGCGTCACAATGATTTGTTGTTTATATAACGTTCAATTTTCCTACAGAATCCACAACGCAGTCTTTCGTATTTTCTATTGAAAACACCGCACAATGTAATAACAGAATGCTCAAGTAGTAACGATGGGAGAAGTTAAGAATAGTACTATAAGAAGTAAGCAATAAAATACTCATAAAGTAACAACAGAGGCTTTGTCATTTTATGATCTGGAACTGAGGCAAAAGTTATTTGTTCATATTTAAATATCATCATGCATAACCATTCAACCGTATTCCCATAGCATGCCTTTCCTCTGCAAATGACCAGATTTTACTCTTTGTCTTCGCTAAGTATAAAAATTCTGAAGCTCTCGGCGTTGATCAATCCGTGAGGAATGCGCCATGCATTTACTTCATTAAGCATCGTTTCGAAGTGACTGAAACCATATCTGGCATTTACAATGACACGCGGTGGCCTACCGAAGTATCGAGCCAGTGCTGCTATCCTCCCAGACAATTCTGGTACCGATTTGCCGACCCCGGAGAGATGGAAGACTTGAGAGCCTGGAGCGAGGGGATCGATCCCATGTGTGTTGCAAGGGGCCTCCGACCACTGCGCCACACGCGCCCTTAACTAAGCACATCATTAAAAAAAACTGGAAAACAGGAGTTGCAAAAGCTCTCGCTGAACCGGGATTGTTTCATTCGTAGTGTAAAAAAAAGTATGAAAAAATGCCGTACCTTTAGTGATTCATTCTCCACAGACGAGTGGTTTTTGAGCCCGAATATATGTACTTATGCCTATTCACTGAACATATTTGCTCCAATAGAGAAATAAAAGACGATTAATAACTTTGAACAGCCCAAAGGCTTCAGCTATGGCACATAAGGACAAAGCACATCAAAATAGGAGAAAAGCACAGTCACTAGGGGGTTCCGGTGTCTAATGTTTACATTTTTTTATGTACATGGAACTGAAATCACGAATAAAAAAACGGCATACCGCTGAAAGAACGACATCATACTGAAAGATTTTGAAAACTCTATGCTGTCTATATGTTTATGCAATTAATAAAAAATCTTATGACTTTCACGTTGACCTAAACGCGGGAATAAAGGTTCAGCAGTGTCACCAGCCTGCGACTTCGGCAAGGTCAGAATGCAGTAAGACAGTAATACCAGAGAGACATTACATGGCAAGATTTTAGCAACCATGTGCTGGAAATAAAAAAACAGTAAAAAACCATCCAGGTAAGTAAATCATGACAAATCTATTCCACATCTCCTTCTTTTCAAAACTCTGACGAAAACAATATGGCATAACGTTTTAAGTGAACAATTTTTACGAAGAAAGTTAAATAGGATGTTACAGCTCAATTTCGCCAAAAGAAACAGAAAGAGAAATTTCGCCTAGTACAGCCTACTGCAGGTTACCCCTAATAAATTTCAGTTAAGCAACGATAACGGAAAGGAACTTAAGATTGATGAAATCTCACCATGAAAGCTGCATTTTCCATTGACCAATCAACTGCCGTGTAGAGCAGTGCGTAGTTTCGCCCTGCAATACAACTTGGTTCGATCTCGTGCCCCCAGGCTCACCATGCCTTTCATTCTCCGAGCTCGGAAAATTGGTACCAGATCTGTATAATAGCACAGAATCGATAAATCGTATGTTAGCGCGAGTTATTGTATGAGCCAGACATGCATTCAATCACGTTTAACGATGATTAATCAAGTCGAATGCATGCCCATCCCTCAGAGGTTGATCAAAGTCGAGAACTTCATCGTCCTTTTTCTTCAATCAACTAACAGATCAGACGTCTAGTGAATATGCTAATTACGGTAACATACAACAGATGGTTGCAAGCCGGAATTCTTCCCTTGTGATTTCCCATTTGTTTGTGCGAATTTCCACTTCTCTCGTTTGCGTAATCTCAAAACAATAAAATTGTCAACATGAAATGACAAATTGTAGTTCTAACGTGCATTGTCACTTTGCACGACGATTGCTCCCTCAGGGCCGAAACGCTGATTGCCAACGAAGCGCTGAATCAGCACTGGGGACGAGTTGTCCGCGATTTCTGGCAGCGTTCCTCTTCGTTCCAGTGATGAGCGCGAAATAGTTTCTCTCGTGCTCAACCCGCTTCTGCCACTTCAACAATAACCTCGCTCACCGTAACGTCACGTCCTGAATTTAATCATATTCCTTGCAGATTCGCAACCTCGATTTCTAGAAGGGGTATCTGTGAATAAACTAATAACTTGCGTACGAATATATCGTCAATCGCAAGTCAGAATTTATAGGGAATATTCATTATTGAAATTCACCGAGACAATGCTCTTTAAAAGCGTTTCTAACCCATATAAATATGCAGTTCTTCTAATAAGAGAATATTTCAGTAGTATCTTAAAGCCGTGATTCCATATGTTGGTGATTAAGACTTGTACAAAGCACAGAAGCATATTCTCAATAACTATCGCTTCTCCGATTCTTCTTTTTTTATCAGTTCATATATCTTAATGGGAAAAATACTTATCGAAATAGCTCATCGGTTCTAATATTTAGACTCAGGCCGTCGTCAAGTTGTTGTTAATGAAAACTCGTACTAATCACAGTTGCATGTTCCCTACAATCATCTTTTCTCTGATCCTTTCCTTTCCTCATTAATTCCGTATAATTTCATTTAGAAAAAAATTTTTAGTCAAACAGACAGTCCAGAAGAGAAAAAAAATGCATGATGTGATAGCAAGGTTTAACCAAGTAAATGCAATGTGATCCTGGTTTGAAAGCTCTTAAAACTGAATCGTCGTGACAATCGGTAGCACATTTATACATCAACGGTTTATGGTGTTCCCATTCAACAACTTTTCCTGTTTTTCAGTTCATTCGTGCACCATGTTAACTCCTGTTTTTGTGTTCCTAACTCATTCATTGTAGGAGACTGACTTTTCCTTGTTTGTTGGGATCGTCGTAAGGTCTTATCGGTATAATTTAAATTTACCAGTGAATGAAATGAATGTTTTACTAGCTTTTGCATATCCCCAAGTCGTAGTTCCTCGGTAAAAAAATCTTCTCAACATGTGTTTGCAAAGTCTTCAATTTTACGAACAATGCTCACACTTATCGTTGAGCACTTGACGTTATGTATTGATATTCTTGAGGTTGTTCTTTAGTTTACCGTTGACATTTGTAGAGATTCACGTGGCCAAAATAAGGGCATTGAAACTTTCGCGTCAGCGAAGTCATTCCTTGTGATGATCGTTATCAACAGTTTCCATTCTTCCAAAATCATTTTTTTCTGGATGAATCAGATTTTCCATTTCGGAATGTTAATTATGTGTACGTTAAAATATTCACCAAGTGTAACGGACATGTGATGTTTATGGAATGTGCCCATCAAATGCAAAGCATTCGTGTTTGACAACAAGAATAAAGCTGTAGATATAGAAAGTGAAGAATTTCTTGGCATCGTCTCTTAAGTGACATTGAATTTCTGAGTAATAGTCCTTCAGGAAGCTTTTCTCCAAGAACTCCGATGCAAATGTTAACTTGCAAAACACATTAAATTCTTCTTTCTCTCTTACCTTGCTGGAGTGCATAACTTTCTCAGATGGATTGCCGTTAAAAGTCTATGAATTTCACTATAAGAATTTCTAATCTTCTTTCTTCTTCCGTAACTCTTTTTTTAGTGTTGTCAGTGAATTATGATAACGCGATGTTATTGACCTTCGTAAAACTTTCGTTTGCCCGAAGAATTATGTATTTCTTTACCACATTCGTCATGACTTTTGATTACTTAATGCAAAGAGGGTGAAGATCAGATGCACAAGAAGCTTCCAAATAGCATAAATGCTGTTTCTGTTCATTTCTTCAATCCTCTGCTCCACTTTGTTGCAAAGATGAATTATTTGTGAGGTGCCTTAGTGCTGTGTAGGGACTAGAGATTTGGAAACTCTAAGCTTTTCCGTCCACAATCTGTAATAGTTTTTAGAAGTTCCAAGTCTTGAGCATTTTGATGGGACCCACAATTAGATGGTCACTAAAGGAAACCGCTTTCTATGTGAGACTAACGACGACCGTAATCCAAGAAAATTCACATCTATCAAGATTGAACGATAGCGTAACCAAACATATAGGTTTTTGCTGACATCCCTTATCAAAACTGATAGCCTAATAGTCTTTGATTTTATTAGTTCTTGAACCAGATTTTTTGCGCAGCTGTAAGGGTTTGAACTAAATTTTCTCGTGCGATAATTGTTAAGGACTTTGAATGCGAAATTTTACATCGACTCCGTCGTATGGGTCTTGATGTCTAAAGAATAACCGAGGAAATGGAGGTGGTCGTGTCAATTCTAGCGTTGCTGCGGTGTCGATCTTGGAGCTCGTGCACGCTGCACGCGATCCTACGCAAGGTTTCTTTAGAAATGGGTTGCGCTGGTGAGAAACTTGGACCCAATTCTAATAAGGAGCTCGCGTCATCGGGGAGGGTTATAGCTCCTAACACGGTGGCCCTTGACTTTTCAGGCACGTTATCGGCAACATTTTTGGTGGTAGTGCTTTCGTAAGCGATTTTGCTTTGTTTAATTGAAGCTGATTTTTGCGAATGATCTAGTAAGTTTTGAAACTTTCTGCTTAAGGTTGCTTTAGCATTCGACCTAATAGAATCGCAAATCAAAATTGACCCACCCACTACTCTCCTCCAAAGGGAATCCTGCAAATACTGAATACAATAAGATTCCTTCGACTTGCACTTCTTCAATTGCGCGTACATGGTATCCTTTTAGCATAGAAGAGAGGCGCGTAGTAGTCGCGTTTCGATGTCTAGTACTACTTGGCTGTTCCTTGGTAGAGCGTATACACCATGTAGTCGTTTTCGTTTGATGAGGTTCGGCACGACTCGGGGTTTCAGGCAGCGACGGAGAAAAAATATCGTTTGTCTAGCTAAGAAAATTTTTTTGTCGTAGTGACAGGACTTCTTTCACTTGTCGGAAATCTTCTACTGGCACTTCACGTAGGAATTCCCAAGGTCTTAGGAATTATCAATTTATATTCCACTTAGGACATACATTTACGTACCAAAACTTCAACCTGTTCCAATGATTTCAGCTGCACAAATTTCTCGACGTGGATTGGACGAAATAATCTTCGAAAACAACTCTTGAATGCTGTGTAGATGATGTGGAGCACAAGAACTGTGGATTTAAAAAGATGAACAGGAATTCTCGAGTTCGACCATTAGTTAGGCTCTCTGGGAAACTAAAAATCGGCGCACATCGCCTATCTCTTTAATTCAGTTCTTTCCACAGCTCTTCCATCCTCTCAGTCGACCTCACTGTGTAGTCGTCAATACCTGCCGCTTTATGCAATTGGCGCTCTTCAGATGGTTCGTTTGTCTTGTAGCATTAGCCATATGCTCTTCATTTCGTTAAATCATACGAAAATTGTAGTGGGAAGAAACAGTAAAATGAAGAACATTAAACAGTAACAATATCGCTGTTGAAATCATCGACAACGTGCTGAGTGTAATTAAATGTGACCATAGCGATGCTGAGATATTTGCAAAACTTCGGATGGCTGGTGTCAACATAGCAGAAATAAATTTCTATGTGTGTGCATGTAATTCAGTAGTTGGAAAGAGTCCTTGAGAACTTGAAGACTTGGTGAGTTTATAAAGGAGAGATCGACTTGTCGGCACTTTTGCTACGACATTCATAAAGAAGGCGAAATCGCCAAGTAGCAGCCAGAGCAATACGCGAAATGGTTGAAGGTCTTGTGGACGATGAATTCGAGGAGAACGGATCGAATGCAGGAAGTGCTGCGATCCGCACAGTAGACATGATGACTGGCCATGTGAAATAAAATAAATAAGATATGACTAAGACATGCTTACCCTCTTATCGAACAAAATGTTCTTCGTGTGAGTTGCTCTTAGAGCAGATTTTTCCGAAAAACAACTGGAACCATGACAGTTTGGGTGATAGATCAGATATGTTGACAGTGTCAAAGTCAAAAGACTGGTTTCATAACCGATCAGCATTTCGTCCTTGTCTAGATTTCTGCTAACATCAAATATTGATTGCATTGTCGTCAGCATTTATCAACGTACATGAATATCTGTAAACTACCGTGATTCCGAATGCTTCAGGGCAGTTTGTTTTCACAAAATCAGATAATCACCGACCGCTAATCAGTAGGAAATCATCTTGTATGAAAGGACATTATCGATGAAGTTGTTTCATTGCTACGATGTTTCGCTCCAGCAGACGCGACTCGATGTCACCAACAAGAATCCACGGGTCGCGGAGAACAACTGCAATCGACACGCGAATCGAGCCACCGGTGCACCGAAGGAGGCGATGTGGTCGGAATGTCAGCCGAATAGAAATCCTGTAATATGCAAGTTTTCTAGTATCTAGTCTTGTGTATGTTTAAAAATGCAGCAAGATACTGACTATTTAAGGCAAGGTGAAATGAAAATAGGTCTTCAGCAACTGAGCGAATATGTGCTGTTTTCGTGAGAGAAATCTTTTCGCTTCGTCGTTGTCAATATTTGTTCATTTCAGCTCTAACAACTCAACCACCTGTTCACCTAGTCGTGCCGGTAATATTTGATGAATGAATGATCTGAACTAAACCCACCTTTCTGTGCCTTTGCAAGAACATACTCTCTTGTTATCGAGAATTTTGTGGGAATTCTTAATAAAGCTTTCTTTAAGCGAAGTATGCAGCATTCAAAAGGAAAAGCAGATAAGTTGGTATTCCTTTTTGTTAGACGCATCTCCCTAAAACTTTCCTGGAAAGGATTTCTCAGAATCAACGCATTTCATCTATGAACAAAGCTTGATATCTTTCTATTAGTGCGGCTAACCTCCCGACGGTTCACCATGACGTCGTGGCTTTGAGGTGTTCTTGGGTGTCGGACTGCGACGTACCGCGGGGCGTTTCATCCACCCACCACGGCCTCTTAGCTGAGAAGCAGTTCGGCGTTTCTGTCAGGATGCCTAGCTAAGAGTAAACCAACACCAGGATCCACCACCGTCCTGGTATCAAAGCCGTATGTGGCAAATCTCTGATCCACAAGGGCCGCGACTATCTGTAGCGGTGACGACCAGGGCATACTTTGGCTAGGATGACATGGGGGGCTCCAGGAAGCCACAATTTCTGAACCAACAAACCTCCGAAAAATGAAGACTATGCTGGGGGTCCGCACAACTAGTGAGGACGGGCCGTCCAAATGCTCAGGTGTCCACGTGCGGCTACTCAAACATATTATATTAAATAGTCAGTACCAATCGTTTTTAACGTTATTGGACGCAAAGTCCGCGAGTGCTGCTCAAGTAACTCCATGAAGGAACAAAAATTCTTTTTGCGAACATGGAAAACTAAGCCCAAAATTCGACTCGTTTTTCGAAAAGGCGGAGAAGAACTGAAATTGCCGTGATAAAGATCTGACAAACGTTTGCAAGTGTTTGTTCAACCAACAATATCAGTTGTTAGCTCGTGTATAATCCTGGGATTGGCGTAATAATCGATGAATTGAACTTGCCGTCATTCTTGTATCCCTTGGAAGCAGAAGAACAAATAACTTCTTTACCTTTTTCATTTACTGCCTACTATAATTTTTAACGGCAGGGTATCATTTGAAATATAACTAAGATGATGCTAAGATATTTGCGAAACTCCGGACCATCATAGTAGGCAGTAAATAAAAAGGTTAAGATTGTGATTTCGACTTCAGCGTCAGCTTAACTAGGTTCGTTGCCGATTTGGGCTCCCTAGATCAGTCCCATTGACGGGTGATTGCTGATGGCGCCGATCAATAGAACTAGCTGAGAGACAGGCGAAGCGAATGACCCGCATGGTGTGGTGGTGAACGCGTTACTCCCCGGAAAGGACAACAGGCGTTCGTTCCCCACTGCCAATGGCACTTGTACTTGCACCTGCTAGATTTTACCTTAAAATTTTATGCGACGAGCACGTGACGACTATTGAAGTGCTGTTCGACGCCGCAGAAGAAATCGTGAAGGAAAAAAAAAGAAAAGAAAACAAGAGAAGAAAAGGAGGGAAGATAAAAGAGATGAAAAAAAATGAGCGATTTCTGAATCTCTTTCGTTGCTACTACTGAAGTAAATGCTTCTCAGAAAGTAACTTCTTCAAAGTTTTGTGAATAGCCAACGTCCAGTATGAATGCGTTCTTTAGATATTCGAAGCCTACCTAATCATCGGGATCTTCGGGACACATCTGCAGCGAGGCAGAAGTAGGCTGCTAACTTAATAAAAAACCAGATGGAAAATGGATGAGGGGGAACAGTGGAGTGGACTCCATGAGAATGCAAGCGTTCTCTAGAAAGACCACCGAAACGATGACGGGACGTCTTAATGGCAAACGTAAACCATTTGCATTCGTAGATGGGAGCGATTTTAGGAATTGAGGATGTTCCTCGGGGACGTTACCATGCTCGGTGCAGACCACCACCATTGGCTACGCTAGCGTGAAAGAGAAACAGATGGTAATTATTGCCCTGTGGCCCACACTATCAATGGAGACGGTGTGTCCAAGTAGTTTGAGACGAAAACGTGGAGCATTTATGCTATCCATAAAAGTCGTGCTCGCCATTTCGTCTGTCTATGTTTCCTTTTCCTATCGTATCTCCTAAGTTGCAGATTTAGATCTTTACCCTTATCTGCCCGAAGTAAGAGCCTCTCTATTGTTCCGCTATTCAGCTGTGATTTTAGAAGTTTTCAATTACATGTGTGCCCACGCTACTTTCTCATCTTAGTGTTATCACGTACCTACCGTCGGCTTATTTCCTTTGTGTGACAGTCATCTACTTCTTCCTTTTTATTCTTAAGATTCCTATGTGAACGAAAAAAATTCCATTACACTCTCAAAATCAAATCGTCTTTTTATAGCAAGGGATGGATCTTTTCAAAACTATTTCTACGGCTATCTCAATTGGTCGAGTAGATTTCCAACACGACGGAGCAGACTTTAAGTGATTTCAACCATTGCTCATTGTCGTGCTTATTTCTTCGACAGATTTATGTTGGAAGTGCTTTTGCAAGAGGTGTGGCTCTGTGTCACTGTTCGACTAGAGAGCTGAACCAGAGTAGAGCTCAGGTACTTTTCATTATAATGGTTGCTTCTAACAAAAAAATTCATGTCGCGTGTGTCAGCTGTCGCCCCATCGATAATGGGATAACTCAACTGAGCACCAGTAAATCTTCCACATAAACCATTTGCATTCGTAGATGGGAGCTATTTTAGGAATTGAGGATGCTCCTCGGGGACGTTTCCCCTGTCACTTGCAAAAGAAGCCCATTTCGTCCTGCTCGCTCCAGAGACTCGTTGAACATAGTGTCGCTCTTCTAGCGTTTTCTTAACGAACTGTGAACATCGGGACGGTGGTCGCCTTGCCGTCGTGTCACATCCCCAGAAATCCGGTCACTAACGGCTCTTGTCCATCTGTTGTTGTTCAAACGTACTGCGTGTACGGCCCAGCTTTTCTTCCACAGTTTCGTTCTCATTTTTTAATAGCTGACGCAGGATAGAGGTTCGGATCCCTTCCTTCACTTGTGTGATATGTGATACTTCCTGGCATCGTCATTTCGACTGCGCCTTCAATAACGCTGAGTGATCTTTTATCCATCTTCTGCAGCAACCAGGTTTCTGACGTATACCGCAGCAAGAATCGTTGAGTGGAGAGGGTGGGCATGGCGTCGGATTTCTTTTTGCTCTATTCGCTGGATGCTCGATGCTTTTGAAAGCTTCTTGATCCGCTCGTTTCCACCAGCTCAATTTCGGAGCTAGGTCGTTCATCAGGTTGGTCTTCCGACATAGATAAACGTATATTGAGTATTCGGAGATATTCATTCCGTTGAGCACCAATGGGGCGTAAGTAACCAATTCATTCCTCATAAAAATCGTCTTTGTGAGATTTAATCGAAAACCAATCCTTCCACCAGAATTTAACAACGTCGGCAAGGATTCTTTCCGCCTGGTTAATGCTTGCTGTTATCAGAACGATGATGTCAGCAAAGGCGAAGATTGCGTAGTTTCCGACCATGGGTATTTATGCCTATGTTTTCCCTTCCAGTGTTCTCATGACGTTTTCGAGGGTGGTACGCAACGCAGTGCACAAGTGAATAATATCAACCAGATTGTATGCACATAACCTGTGTTTTTCTTGAAGTGTGCTCATGTTCATTAACAACTCTATGCTGGAAGTTGTAGTTATAATGATTTTAGCCAGGAAGCTTAGCCATTTCCACCAGAAAAATGAACTTAATTAATTATTTTTTTCTTTCGTAATTTAGGTCACATGTTTGTCTCTTATTCTTTAGCAATGCGTTTATGAAAGGAATCAAGCAAGCCAATTTCGCACAAACAGAAGCAGTAACTCGTCCTAATGCTGCAAAAAATGGTCTAGTCGACCGTACTAAATGTCATGTGGAGGTCTAGGAATTTCTCGTTGTACAGTTCTTTTTTGGCGGCTCATGTAGCGTAGTGGCTAGAGGTACACTGCAACACACGAGTTCGATCCCCACACCACGGCTCATCAAACGATCCATGCCTCCGGATTCGGTGGATTGGCACCAGACATGTCTGGCTGGATAGCAGCACTGAGTCGATGCGTCGATAGGACACCGGGACTCGTTATCTAGGCATGATGTGCATTCAACCAACTCCAGCGATGCTTAATGCATCGCGACCCTCAAAGATTAATTGGCGCCGAACGATTTACCATTTTCTAGATTATGCTTCATACTTCTTGTTCATTTCTGGGATCTGCCTTGTCATTTAAGAGCTCCCTTTGCATACAGTTGGGCTGGAATCCCAGAAAGCAGTATAATCGACCAACAAGGAATCTCCTGATAAGAGGTTCGCAGAACGTCCACGGAATGCTCCCCTATCATGCTCATTGGCAGGCGATTGCTGATAGTAGTGTTAGAGCAAAGCAATTGGCCGACAGAAAGGCAAAGCAAATGCGTGCAGTGGGTAACACGTGAGCCCCTCGGAGAGGGTAATCACATGTTGGAAGTCCAACAGTGGTTCAGAGTTGTGCTCATGTCTGAGCATTCCCAAGGGTTGTGTTTCACACTAATGCATATGTTTGCCAATGTATTACGACTATTGCTGATGAAAGAAATGAGGATGAAATACTCTTTCCCTTGTAATACACGGATTTCCTGTCGGTTAGTTGCGAAGCTACCAGACGCATTTCCCATAGTGCAGATAGGAATTGAAAAAGGAACAAGTTGAAAAGACCCTCTACACCGTCGATAGCCTCACGGTAGAAGCAGTGTTAACTATGATGGTTGAAAACTGCTTAGTAGTTGATTTAACAATTTATGGACGATGTTAGATGTTCGTAAAGGAATTTTTTCTTCTCTGATAAAGTAAGTTGTTAATGTACCATCATTCACTTCCACGCAAACCAAAGGTTCCACGACAGCTTGTTCCACTACCGTTTCGATATCTTCGTGTAATGTACTTTAGAACCACGTTGATCCGACTCGATTCTCCAAATCTATTCACTCATGCGATATGGATCTTTGTAATGGCGTTGAGTTAAATGTTTTGCAGTGGATCAGCGCTCGGATGAAATAAACTCATTCGGCGATGCCTTTCGGTAGAGTACCACTGTTAATTACCTAATTGTCTGTTGATAATAAGTAGGTTCTCTTTGGACAATCCACCCCACGGCAGTCGATGTTAAATTAGCTGGCACATCGCGAAGCTATAAATTTTAGAATCTGACTACCATTTAACCTAGATATAAATAGTCATGTTCCACTATCTTGAACTTCATTTAAAAGGTTTGAAGGAAGAGAGGAAGTAAAGGCGCAGAATAAGGAAGTATCTAGCAAGTGCAGCGTGCTGGGAGAACCACTAGTCAAAAAAAGTGACCATTGTCTTCACATATGGTATTCTAGAGTATGGTATGCAGATTGCGAGGAGAGAAGTAAATGAGCAGAGCTCTCTCCATATGAATTCAATATCATGGTGAAAGGTTGTGAAAGCACCGAAATTCGGACAGGCTCACAGATAGAATAGCTTAATTTATGAACTTATTCGGCATCCATTTGCTTAAACGCATCCCAGCCCATCTCACGATTACCCAAATGTGCCTAAGGGTCTACATAGCGAGTCTCCCAGCATCACGTGGCTGGTTGAGTAGCCTTGTGCAACGCGATAGGACAATAATTTTATATGGCTTGTGGATTCAACAGCCCATGGCCCTCGTAAAAGAGCGCCTAAAGTGCTCAATCTTCAGTGCTCCGAAAAAATATATACAAGTGAGAGGGTGGGTAATAGGGTAGCGAAAAGCATAAGGCCTTGGCATTATGTTCGTGTCCAAAGTTGAAGCTCGCGTACTCGGTCTCCCACCTCCACTCTACCCTAGGTATATCGACGACTGTTCTGTCATTTGCTCGACACTAGAGAAGATGGACAAATGACCAACAGTTAAACTAAACAAATTTCACTTGAAGGAAACCGAAAGATAACTGGCCTCAATTTCTCAGACCCGGTCAGCTTTCTTCTATTTTGGAGGTCACAGTTTCGTCTTTTTTTTGTGTGATGTTGTTTATACAGTTCAAGCTTACCATGTTTTGGTCTTGTTTTTATCGTATACTTCTCATAATGGTGAACTGGTTGTATGTGAGATGTCGAGTAGCAGTACTAACAAAGCGATTGATAAAGTCCATGGTGTGAAGTCTTTGGTAGTCCAGGGTCCTTTTTATAAAGCATAAAAAAATATTTCAACGATGTAGCTACTTTTTTTCTGTGTATGTATGATGCCGTTAGTTTTCCCAAACGAATTTTCCAAGCTCATGTCATAAGGAGAAAGGGACGTCTTAGATAGGAATATTTTTGACTTTTTTATGAGCTTCCCTATCCGAAAACTGCTACATAACGAATTGCTTCCGAAAGGAAAGTACAAAAATATAAGAAAAAGAAAGAAAATCTCTTGGCATTGATCAATCTCTGAAGGATACGCCATGCATTCGACTTCATTAACCACGCGTCTCCAACAAAAAATATACTGGTTTATTAACTCTCTTCTCAGCACTCACTCACTAAAAGGGCACTTGCAAGAAGTATAAACATTCTGTGTGTATACGTACACATACCTACTTGAATGCTTCGACGATCCGTCATTACGAGTTGTGAGAACTTCTCCATTCATTTCTTTACTTCGTAATCATCGTCCACGGTGGCGGTATAATTTGAGCGTGGTGGCGGGTTCGAGTCTCATACCATGATCTATAAAGCAAATGCGGCTGTGAGCAGAGCTGTTTGACTTCAGCTACGAACACGTCCGTTGAACGTGTAAGTGGTCTTCGTCAACTATGAAAGCAGATATATACAAAGGGAAGGAATATCTAGTGGCTCAAGATCATCAAGCCTTCTATCCCTCCATGATGTATCAGACTTACATGGGAGGATAGCAGCAATGAGTCGACATATTTGCATGCCACTACGATTTATTGTATAGGCGGGATATGCCTTCAATCACCTCTAACGATCCTTAGTGAAGTCGAATGCAAGGCGCATCCCTCAGGGAATGATCAACACCAAGAGCTTTATCCTTTATCCTTTAATTATGTGTACGTATATGTAGAGAATTTATTCATTTGTAACTTGACATTACACATTATACAGCTGCCAGCTCTTGTAACATTTCAGCCGCTTCCCTGCAAGTGCTCCTCATCATTACTCGAGCAAGATTGAAAATTAATCTCCAAATATCGTAGAAAAAGGTCATGCTATGTCGCAACGGCTCTTTATCCGACGATCGGAAATGAGGCAAACGAGATGGACTCATAGCCAATTCGTGTGTGTCAATATAACACCACAAAACTCCATTTCTTTATACAACGCAGCTCTAAACACTCCTCATATTGCGAGAAGCTTCTCCCAGAATTACCAATGTGTGGAAAGCTGCTAGTTCAGTTCACATGGTCTCTGGTTCGTTCCACACAATATCAAAAGAAGTACTCTATTTCTTCGACGTGGGAAGAATTTGTGCCAAATCCCCTTTGATACATGGTCGTTATCTAGTATCAGCATCGTCATCACTGAATTTTTGTTATTTCAGCCTCGGTGTGTTGATCATTAACTAATTGCGTTTAGATCTGTGTGCTTTCTCGTTTACAAACTATTCGCAGCATAGTAATATTAGTAAATAGTAGTGTAAATGCAACCCACGATATCCCTTGACTTTCACTTTAAACACGAAATCCTCTTGTTTTCTTATTTCTTCCTTGTTCTGCGCCTTTACTTCCTCTCTTCCTTCAAACCTTTTATATGAAGTTCAAGATAGTGGAACATGACTATTTATATCTAGGTTAAATGGAAGTCAGATTCTTAAATTTATAGCTTCGCGATGTGCCAGCTAATTTAATATCGACTGCCGTGGGGTGGATTGTCCAAAGAGAACCTACTTATTATCAACAGACAATTAGGTAATTAACAGTGGTACTCTACCGAAAGGCATCGCCGAATGAGTTTATTTCATCCGAGCGCTGATTCACTGCAAAACATTTAACTCAACGCCACTACAAAGACCCATATCGCATGAGTGAATAGATTTGGAGAATCGAGTCGGATCAACGTGGTTCTGAAGTACATCACACGAAGATATCGAAACGGTAGTGGAACAAGCTGTCGTGGAACCTTTGGTTTGCGTGGAAGTGAATGATGGTACATTAACAACTTACTTTATCAGAGAAGAAAAATTCCTTTACGAACATCTAACATCGTCCATAAATTGTTAAATCAACTACTAAGCAGCGTTCAACCATCATAGTTAACACTGCTTCTACCGTGAGGCTATCGACGGTGTAGATGGTCTTTTCCGTGAACATTCTGCATCATTTCATGTTACCATACGTTTTCTATGCTAAGTATTTATTGTCCTCGTTGGTGCTTTCTCTAATACTCTGTATTACAGAATTGCTTTCGCCCAGGCCACGTGGTTTTTACAAAACCATGGCTGGCAGAAATTTCATAGCACGCGCACTATTGAAAGTGCAACAATATCCGCCGTCGTTTCATGAACATTTTCTTGGGCACGTGGTTCACCATGGTACCAGTGGGTCAACTTGGAGAGTGGCGTCGACGACACAACTCTGCGGCACTTTGACGGTGGACCCACGTGCGTAGTGCCCACTCTTCACGATTGCAGCCTCCATGAGGCATTCAAAAATTGCGCGCCACTCCCGTCTTTCAGGGGCGACCGCGGGCAATTGGGAAAAGTTTTCAACCAGCAATAAACGCACCTCGGCGAAGCCTCATAGGTCACGTTATCGCCACTGCGCAAAGCCGGAGTAGACCACCGCCCATGCTCTGCCGCATATCCTGCGCTCCGTATTGCGAAGGTGTTTGACTAGACCATTATAAACCACGAAATGCTACCGCAGCGCAGCCGCGCACGAGTGGCGGTGGTCCGATTCCGCTCGCATACTTAGTGCTGCTGCACATTTCCAATTCTTTAAAATTTTTTTGGAATTCGCTCATCTCGTAGATGTCGTCTGCTCACGAGGTGATCTGATCGTGAGGCATATGTTCGTTTAGTAGGAGGCGATTGTGACTAAATGTATTTCCACCGCACATTTAGAGATCGCAAGATTGAAATCGTCGTGCATTTTCGTCGTCTCATTTCCCGAATACCGGTGTCATTTGCTCGTGCTTCTAGTCGTCTTTCTATTATCCATATAGTTTCAGTTCGTCTTTCAAGGCTTGGAGAGAGAGAGAGAGAGAGAGAGAGAGAGAGAGAGAGAGAGAGCATCATGGTTACGTCAGTTCTCCCTCTTATTCTAGTAGTCAGACATTCTGATGTGACTCTGCTGCTTAGTTACTGGTTGAATTCCTTTCATCAAAGTCGTTTGCAAGTAGCATGGTAACGTTCATGTGTATGTGTGCTCTAGTCAAAATAGTGATCCCGCTTTTCTTAGGATAATCTATAAGAGTAAGTGCGCGTGTGGCGCAGTGGTCGGAGACGCCCTGCAACACACACGTGGAATCGATCCACGCGCCCATGACCCACCAAGCCTTCTATCTACCCGGGGTCGGCAAATCGGTACCACACTAGTTTGGGAGGATAGCAGTACTGGCTGAAAACATCGGTAGGCCACCGCGAGTTATTGTAGAGGCCAGATATGCATTCAATCAACTCTAACCGATGCTTAGTGAGTCGAATGCTTGGTGCATCCCTCAGGGATGTATCAACTCCGAGAGATTTATCCTTTATCCTTTATTGGAAGAAATTTAGAAGTGTGGTTCTTTTTTTTCCAGGAAAATATCTTACTTGCTCGCAATCGCAGAGTTAACAAGGTTACGTCCCAGTCTTTATCAAAATCCGGTTTTCACCTTGTGTTTTCGGCATCGTCTGCCACATTTCTAAACGGGCTTGCAAAAAAATATGTTCATTAACCTTCAAGGTGTTTTCCTTTATGTCATATAGCTTGCTCTTATGCAGGGAGCGCATGTAGCGCAGTGGTTACAGGTGTCCTGCAATACACATGGGTTCGATCTTGCGCCCCAGACTCCTACAGCCATCCATCCCACTGAGTTCCACTGGTGAATTGGTACCAGTCTTGTCTCGGAGGATAGCACCACTGATTAGATACATCGGTAAGCCACTGCGAGTCGTTTTATGGACTAGATATACAATCAATTACTTCTAACGATGTTCGATGAAGTGTAATGTATGCGCATCCCTCATGGATTGGTAAATGCAGAGCGTTATCATTTATTCTTCGTATTCTTGTTGAGGAGACACGAGGTGTTATTGTTATTCTTTATTCACGAACAAGCTGACGTTTCGGCGGATTTCGCCTTGCTCAGAGCGTGGAAAGGTCATGTTGACAGCTATCTATTCGGCCAAACACCTCCATAACCAAACAGAGGAAACGCTGAACCAAGATTTCAGTCACATTGAACACAGCTTTGCACACTCACCGCTTTCTATGAGGCTTCCACTGAGTATGTCGCGTGGAGACTAACCGCACAGAGTTCACATGGAAGCGTAATATGCCCCTCCGGTCAAAATAACAGCCTTATATACTGCCCAATATCACGCGTGATAATGAGGCATTCTTCCCTGCGCTTCATTTTCGGATTTCTGGAAATAATCCGGAACGCCTCGAGAGTTTTGCGCGCTTGTGTTCTCGATTCCTGCACGAGGATCGTGACACGCACTTCAAAGTCCTCCCCGCTATGTCTCTGGGTCCTATGCGTGCCTAGTGGGGTATTTGGTTTACGTTTGCCGACTAGGTGCTCTTTTATGCGGACACAAAGAGGCCTGCCCATTTCGCCAATGTATTCGTCTCCGCACGTCTTACAGGAAATCAGATAAACTGTACCCGAACTCATGCAATCACAGTCTCCACCGTTAGGGCAAACTATGCAATTTTGCGTTGCACATAGACGGTCATATAGGCGGTTACGAACTAGTTGGCGCCTAAGATTACTCGGTGGCATTTCAACTACGTTTACCGAATTCTCTAGACCCGCCCTTCTTAAGCAGCGTTTTATAGCTGCACTTACATCATTTGAGATGAAGGGTAGGATAAACGGGACCATTTCATGGCTAGAGTTGTCATTTGGAGGCCTAGGATTTCCTCTACACCTGTCCCGAGGGTATTCGTAAGATGGGCTGGAATGTGTTTCAACAACTGGTTAAATATTAGGGTTAAAAACCATGTTATCCTATCCGTTGGCTTGTCTACACAGCTAATGATTGGTCTAACGTTAAACAATGATGGATCGGTAGACGCAATATCATCGCTGGATACTAGCTTATGAGTTTTTATAAGCATGTACAAGACGGGACATGTTGGTAACTCAACTTTTAGTTGAGAGATAACTGATGGTTTTAAACCAACAGCCCTTGCCATTTTGGCCCATTCGTGGTTCAATTTTCGGTATTTACTTTTAAACTCCTTCTCAGATGATGGACGATAAAGCGAAGCATCTTCAGGGTGCTTTTTCGTTATTTCAACATCCAACTGATGGGGAATTACGACAAACTCTCCACCCTTATCACTAACGGATAGTCTTCTGTTTTTTTAACCTTATCAGCTCTCGTACCTCTCGTATACCACGTTTTTGCACTGCAGTGAGGTTTGAGCTGTATCTTTTCGCGCGATAGTGATTAAGGACTTTGAAAGTTTCATTCGTAAACATCCGAAATTTAACATCAACTTCATTATTGGGCTCTTGTTGTCTAAAGAACGGCTGAGGAAATGGTGCTATTGGTAAGGCCTCCACTTTTTTGTTCGCGCCTATTTTGCGCTTCATCCCTAGCTTTTTTGCGGAGTCTATCTTGAAGTTCATGTAAATTGCATGCGACCCTACGCAAGGTTATCTTAGAAATGGGTTCAGATGGTGAGAAACTCGGTCCCAATTCTAATAACGAGCGCGCACCGTCAGGGAGAGTCATGCCTCCTAACACGGTTAGCCTTGGATTTTCTTGCACATTATTTTTCCTACTGTGACCTGTTTGATGTTCGTTAGCGGTATTTCTGTGCGCTCTTGAGGCCGTGTTATGCGATTTACTCAAAAGTCTTTGAATTTTCTCCGCACCTTAGCATTAGACGTAATAGAGTTGCAAACAACTCTGATCCCACCCACCATTCTCCTCCTGAAGCGGTCCTCAATATACTGAGCACAATACTTTCCCTTCGTCTCGCACTTCTTCCACTTGGCGAACATCTCCTCTTGTCGGCTTCGTAGACAGGTGCGTATTATTCGCAATTCGATGTACAGTACTTGGTGACGTCCTCTGGTAGTCCGCATACATCATGTAGTCGTCTTCGTTTGATGAAGTTCGGGACGACTCGGTGTTTTAGACAGCCGCGGAGAAAGTGTGTTCACTGTCGAGCTAAGACGATTTTTTGTCCTAGTGACAGCAATTCTTTTGCAAGTCGGAAGTATCGTCCTGGTACGCTTCGTAATAAAGTCGTTCCGATTAGTTATCGACTAAAGAGATAGCAGGTGAAACAGTAGTAAGATGTGCAAGCTTACCACACTTGCAATGATCTCAATGAATTTAATGAGTTTAACAAAATTGAAGGAAGAAAATTGAACGATTCTTTGTTGAGCAATAGATAGTTTGTCCAACATGAATATAAGTCATGAACATCGAGCAAAACAAGTTTCTGTCGGGAAGACACTTATCATAGAGATCATTGCTGAATTCAAAGTTATTTGATGCATGCAAAGCTCGTTCAATTGGACGTTGCGATAAAAAACAGTCACAGTTGAGTTGAAAATTGTAAAAACAAAACGAAATAAAACGAAAAAATACGTGGCTAAATTAGTCGTTTCGAGATGATTCGGCCCTCATAGTATCCTCAAACACATCTCGTAATTCAATTCAATTTCAACGAAGCTGAGATATTTGCAAAACTCCAGACCGCAAGTGTCTGAGATGGGAAACGAACGCGCTATTGTCCTTTCCGGGGAGTAACGCGTTCACCACCACACCATGCGGGTCCTTCGTTTCTCCTGGCTCTCAGCTAGTCCTATCGATCTTTTTGCCATCAGCAATCACCCGTCAATGGCATTGATCTGGGGAGCCCACGTTTTCATACAGCTTGCACTTCTCATAAACAATATCCACCTTTCGTGCCCACTGCCGAAACATTGTAAGCAGAAGCGCCTCCCACCCCGGTGGCATTTAGTGCAAATTTGTAAAGAACGTTTTATAGCAAAACAGTAGTAGTAGTGATTTACTAAGCTTTTGTGGAAGAACACAACGTCTTCATTCCATTGGCACTCGACCGGATCTGTTCTAAGAAATGACGATTCCATGGCAAAAAAAACACAGTCAACATAACAAACATATGAGTATTTTAAATCAATTTATCATATAGTAGGTCTCAAGACCGAATTCCTGTTATTTTCGGCATTGAATGAATCAGAAATGTCCACGGGCCAACGTGCATATACTTATACATATGTTGGAGTTCATGGTCAAGCCCGTTTGGGATACGAAGCAGTCGAAGTGGGCAATGGCCAGGATCACGTTTATGCGTGTGTTGAGGGACAGCGGTGTTCGCTTGCTCACCACACCTGGCCATAGCATACCATGTCGTTGTCTACATCTCAACGGAATTGGCCGTTACCTGGGGAAACGCGAGAGCGGTCCCCAGCGGCCAACTATCGGTGGGCTTTGGCCATGGCCAACGAAAAGGAGTTGGTCAGCAAGAAGGTCGGTCCAGGAAGAGGACCATGCGCTATACGTAGTAACAATATGAAACTTTCAGCCTGCATTGAATTACGAGATGTATTTGAAGATACCAGGAAGGCCGCAGTATCTCTATACGACTGGTTTAGCCACGTTTTTTTTCGTTTTTTTTTCTTTTTTGTTTTTACAATTTTCAATTCAACTGTGACTCTCGATATTCTGGTTGAGCAAACATGAGGTGTTTACTTTTCGCAACCACATGATCAACAGCTTCTCGAAAAAACCTACCGTTTATTACGTGCCTTCCACTGAGGAAGAACTGCTGATCAGAGTCGCATATGGTCGATAAATGCACCACCCCATATCAAAAGTCGATGCGAAGGTACGGGGGCCAGATTACGTGTGATCTCCAGGCATTCCTCTCTGCTGTTCATTCTAGGCTTCCTGGTATTTATCCAAAATGCCTCTAGAAGTTTCCGCGTTGGTGTTTTGGCATCCTGTGCGAGGATATTGACTTTAATATCAAAATCGTCTCCGCTATGTCTTTGTATCCTGTGCGTGCCTAGTGGCGTGCCTTGTTTTGATGTTCGTCTGCCATCTAGTGTTCTTTTATGCGGATACTTAAAGCTCTTCCCGTTTCGCCAATATATTCCTCTCCGCAAGTACTACAAGAGATCAGGTATATCGTACCTGAACTCATGCAGTCACCGTCCTTGACATAAGGGCAAATTACGTAGCCTTGTGTTTCGCATAGACGGTCATATAGTCGGTCACGAACTAATTGACGACGAAGGGAATCGCGTGGTATTTCAACTATCGCTAGCGATTCCTCTAGAGCTGCCCTTCTTAAGCATCGTTTTATAGCTACCACTTACTTCATCACTGTTGAGGGGCAATATAAACGAGGTTTTGTCTTGGCCACGTTTTTTCCTTTCGGGGCGTCGCTGCCATTCCTCTTTTAGTTCCCTCTTCGTGCACACAGAGGTGGCTGTTCGAGACATGTTTCCTACAAGCGCCCTCTTTGTGTGTGAAGGGTGGGAGGAGAGGAAATGAACGATGATGTTCTTGTTACTTGGATTTCGGTACCATTTTGTCATGTAACCGTTATCCGATAAGTTGATCTGAACGTTAAGAAATGGAAGCCAGTATTCTTTTGGTTTTTTCACGGTTAAAGTTGATGTACTCAGACTGCCCATTCAACAATTCAAAGCATTTGTCCACTTCGTTCTGAGTAGAGAAGATGACAAAACAGTCATCTATACATCTACAGTAGAGTGCCGGCCAGAGATCCATAACTGGGGCTTCTATTTTAGATATAAATACAATGGCAAGACTTGGCGCCAGTCGCTGTCCCATTGCCAGCCCTCTAATTTGTGCGTAATAATTCCCAGACCATCTGATAATCCAGCAGTTTAGGCACTCTTTTAAGAGAGCCATAAGCTGCTGAATAGGCATGAACGTGTATTCCTCCTTCATGTTCAACAAGAAGTTAGCGGGTGGCTTGCATTGCGGAGTCATTCGAAACGTTGGTGTACAAGGCGGAAATGTTAAAGGACTTCATCACGTATGCGTTATTAGGAGACGCGCTACGTAGGCGTTCTAGGAATATCTGGGTGTTCGTAAGGTGAGCCGGAATATGTTTAAGCAACTACGAAAGTATTAGGCTTAAAAACCAGGTTATTCTATCCGTTGGCCCATCTACACAACTGATGATGGATCTAACCTTGAAGGGTGTTCGGTTGGTCGACGTCAGACCCATCAGCTGATACCAACTTATGTGTTTTAATAAGTAGGTATAAGACGGGACATGTTGGTCTATTTCTATAAAGTTGATTTTAAAGTGCGAAATAACCGATGGTTTTATGCCTTCGACGCTTGCCTCATGGATATAGGTGCACATTTTTTTCACTTTAGTTGTTTAATGGACTCATCACACTCTTTATTTTCCACTTCATCTACCGTCCCCCCCACATCCTCGCCGCGCGACCTAGGGTGGTGCACCGCCCTGTCTGACCCATATATATTATCTGCCATTTCCGAAAAACCAACGAGATGGCGCTAGTGCGATGGCCGGGCTGTGATGCAACGTATATTTGCGCGGGATTGCTTCCCAACTGTTGCTTCGCTATATTATTCAGTAGGTCCGCAAATGCACGCATCAATCAAAAAACTGCCGTGTGGGATCGGCCGACTCTTCATTACCCGCCGCATTGGCTTATCCGACTTGAAACGCACAGATTTTGTTGAATATTTGAAGGAAGAATTTACTAATAATACGCATTAATTGATATTTTTGCGATAGATTTAGGTTTCCACGCTTATTGAACGGCATCTCCACCATTGCGCTATGCGTGCTCTTTTCAGCATATTAATATAGTAAATTTTTCCGAGTCGTGAAAAACGAAGTTTTTTGAACACTAACGAACACTAGCGTTAGAAATCTTTTAAACTATTTGAAAACAAACGAAGTTTTCGACAGTGTCGAGAAGATGCAGAGATACTATTGAGCAACCCTTTCCAACTGAAAACGACTCGACGAAAGAACTCTTTTGTTATTGTGTTCTCAAAAGGAAATTAGTGCAACAACAACCGTCAGTTAGTGTTCGTAGGTATGACGACTCTACTCTTTGGTGAACGAATACAGATAGGGATGTCTTTTTGTTTAAACGCTTTTCAACGTCTTTTCCTATTCGATAGAAGTTAGGACGAAATGCACATGTCAGTGATACTCCGCTGTAGGTTTCTTTCCTTTTCGTTCATTTCCATGACTCGACTTCATAAATTGTGTTGATCTCGATGCTCCGATTGCCTCACCTCATCAACTTTAACCGTGAAAAACCAAAAGAATACTGGCTTCCATTTCTTAACGTTCAGATCAACTTATCGGATAACGGTTACATGACAAAATGGTACCGAAATCCAAGTAACAAGAACATCATCGTTCATTTCCTCTCCTCCCACCCTTCACACACAAAGAGGGCGCTTGTAGGAAACATGTCTCGAACAGCCACCTCTGTGTGCACGAAGAGGGAACTAAAAGAGGAATGGCAGCGACGCCCCGAAAGGAAAAAACGTGGCCAAGACAAAACCTCGTTTATATTGCCCCTCAACAGTGATGAAGTAAGTGGTAGCTATAAAACGATGCTTAAGAAGGGCAGCTCTAGAGGAATCGCTAGCGATAGTTGAAATACCACGCGATTCCCTTCGTCGTCAATTAGTTCGTGACCGACTATATGACCGTCTATGCGAAACACAAGGCTACGTAATTTGCCCTTATGTCAAGGACGGTGACTGCATGAGTTCAGGTACGATATACCTGATCTCTTGTAGTACTTGCGGAGAGGAATATATTGGCGAAACGGGAAGAGCTTTAAGTATCCGCATAAAAAGAACACTAGATGGCAGACGAACATCAAAACAAGGCACGCCACTAGGCACGCACAGGATACAAAGACATAGCGGAGACGATTTTGATATTAAAGTCAATATCCTCGCACAGGATGCCAAAACACCAACGCGGAAACTTCTAGAGGCATTTTGGATAAATACCAGGAAGCCTAGAATGAACAGCAGAGAGGAATGCCTGGAGATCACACGTAATCTGGCCCCGTACCTTCGCATCGACTTTTGATATGGGGTGGTGCATTTATCGACCATATGCGACTCTGATCAGCAGTTCTTCCTCAGTGGAAGGCACGTAATAAACGGTAGGTTTTTTTCGAGAAGCTGTTGATCATGTGGTTGCGAAAAGTAAACACCTCATGTTTGCTCAACCAGAATATCGAGAGTCACAGTTGAATTGAAAATTGTAAAAACAAAAAAGAAAAAAAAACGAAAAAAACGTGGCTAAACCAGTCGTATAGAGATACTGCGGCCTTCCTGGTATCTTCAAATACATCTCGTAATTCAATGCAGGCTGAAAGTTTCATATTGTTACTACGTATAGCGCATGGTCCTCTTCCTGGACCGACCTTCTTGCTGACCAACTCCTTTTCGTTGGCCATGGCCAAAGCCCACCGATAGTTGGCCGCTGGGGACCGCTCTCGCGTTTCCCCAGGTAACGGCCAATTCCGTTGAGATGTAGACAACGACATGGTATGCTATGGCCAGGTGTGGTGAGCAAGCGAACACCGCTGTCCCTCAACACACGCATAAACGTGATCCTGGCCATTGCCCACTTCGACTGCTTCGTATCCCAAACGGGCTTGACCATGAACTCCAACATATGTATAAGTATATGCACGTTGGCCCGTGGACATTTCTGATTCATTCAATGCCGAAAATAACAGGAATTCGGTCTTGAGACCTACTATATGATAAATTGATTTAAAATACTCATATGTTTGTTATGTTGACTGTGTTTTTTTTTGCCATGGAATCGTCATTTCTTAGAACAGATCCGGTCGAGTGCCAATGGAATGAAGACGTTGTGTTCTTCCACAAAAAGCTTAGTAAATCACTACTACTACTGTTTTGCTATAAAACGTTCTTTACAAATTTGCACTAAATGCCACCGGGGTGGGAGGCGCTTCTGCTTACAATGTTTCGGCAGTGGGCACGAAAGGTGGATATTGTTTATGAGAAGTGCAAGCTGTATGAAAAACGTGGGCTCCCCAGATCAATGCCACTGACGGGTGATTGCTGATGGCAAAAAGATCGATAGGACTAGCTGAGAGCCAGGAGAAACGAAGGACCCGCATGGTGTGGTGGTGAACGCGTTACTCCCCGGAAAGGACAATAGCGCGTTCGTTTCCCATCTCAGACACTTGCGGTCTGGAGTTTTGCAAATATCTCAGCTTCGTTGAAATTGAATTGAATTACGAGATGTGTTTGAGGATACTATGAGGGCCGAATCATCTCGAAACGACTAATTTAGCCACGTATTTTTCGTTTTATTTCGTTTTGTTTTTACAATTTTCAACTCAACTGTGACTGTTTTTTATCGCAACGTCCAATTGAACGAGCTTTGCATGCATCAAATAACTTTGAATTCAGCAATGATCTCTATGATAAGTGTCTTCCCGACAGAAACTTGTTTTGCTCGATGTTCATGACTTATATTCATGTTGGACAAACTATCTATTGCTCAACAAAGAATCGTTCAATTTTCTTCCTTCAATTTTGTTAAACTCATTAAATTCATTGAGATCATTGCAAGTGTGGTAAGCTTGCACATCTTACTACTGTTTCACCTGCTATCTCTTTAGTCGATAACTAATCGGAACGACTTTATTACGAAGCGTACCAGGACGATACTTCCGACTTGCAAAAGAATTGCTGTCACTAGGACAAAAAATCGTCTTAGCTCGACAGTGAACACACTTTCTCCGCGGCTGTCTAAAACACCGAGTCGTCCCGAACTTCATCAAACGAAGACGACTACATGATGTATGCGGACTACCAGAGGACGTCACCAAGTACTGTACATCGAATTGCGAATAATACGCACCTGTCTACGAAGCCGACAAGAGGAGATGTTCGCCAAGTGGAAGAAGTGCGAGACGAAGGGAAAAGTATTGTGCTCAGTATATTGAGGACCGCTTCAGGAGGAGAATGGTGGGTGGATCAGAGTTGTTTGCAACTCTATTACGTCTAATGCTAAGGTGCGGAGAAAATTCAAAGACTTTTGAGTAAATCGCATAACACGGCCTCAAGAGCGCACAGAAATACCGCTAACGAACATCAAACAGGTCACAGTAGGAAAAATAATGTGCAAGAAAATCCAAGGCTAACCGTGTTAGGAGGCATGACTCTCCCTGACGGTGCGCGCTCGTTATTAGAATTGGGACCGAGTTTCTCACCATCTGAACCCATTTCTAAGATAACCTTGCGTAGGGTCGCATGCAATTTACATGAACTTCAAGATAGACTCCGCAAAAAAAGCTAGGGATGAAGCGCAAAATAGGCGCGAACAAAAAGTGGAGGGCCTTACCAATAGCACCATTTCCTCAGCCGTTCTTTAGACAACAAGAGCCCAATAATGAAGTTGATGTTAAATTTCGGATGTTTACGAATGAAACTTTCAAAGTCCTTAATCACTATCGCGCGAAAAGATACAGCTCAAACCTCACTGCAGTGCAAAAACGTGGTATACGAGAGGTACGAGAGCTGATAAGGTTAAAAAACAGAAGACTATCCGTTAGTGATAAGGGTGGAGAGTTTGTCGTAATTCCCCATCAGTTGGATGTTGAAATAACGAAAAAGCACCCTGAAGATGCTTCGCTTTATCGTCCATCATCTGAGAAGGAGTTTAAAAGTAAATACCGAAAAATTGAACCACGAATGGGCCAAAATGGCAAGGGCTGTTGGTTTAAAACCATCAGTTATCTCTCAACTAAAAGTTGAGTTACCAACATGTCCCGTCTTGTACATGCTTATAAAAACTCATAAGCTAGTATCCAGCGATGATATTGCGTCTACCGATCCATCATTGTTTAACGTTAGACCAATCATTAGCTGTGTAGACAAGCCAACGGATAGGATAACATGGTTTTTAACCCTAATATTTAACCAGTTGTTGAAACACATTCCAGCCCATCTTACGAATACCCAGATGTTTCTGGATCGTCTACGTACTGCGCAGCCCAGTAGCGCGTACGTGATAGAGTCGTTCGACGTTAGCGCCCTCTATACTAACGTGTCGAATGACTCCGCAATGCAAGCCATATTCGAACTCCTGATGCGACACGAAAGTTGATGGCACTCTTAAAACAATGCTTGCGCTGCTCAATCTTCAGATGGTCCGGAAAGTACTACGCTCAAATAAGAGGGTTGGCAATGGGACAACGACTGGCACCAAGACTGGCCATTGCGCTTATGTCTAAGTGGAAGCACCGGTGATCGATCTCGGGCCGCTACTCTACTGTAGATATATAGATGACTGTTTTGTCCTTTGCTCAACACAAGAGAAAATGGACAAATGTTTCGAGTTGTTGAATGAACAGTCAGAGTATATCAAGTTCACCCGAGAGAAACCGAAAGAAAACTGGCTTCCATTCCTGAACGTCCAAATTAGCATGTCAGAAAATGGCTACATTACGAAGTCGTACCGAAAGCCAAGTAATAAAAAACATCTTGGTTCATTACCTCTCCTCTCATCCCTCTCACACGAAAAGGGCGCTGGTAAGAAACATGTTTCGAACAGCAACCAACGTGCGCAAGGGAAGAGAGCAGAGAGAGGAGTCCCGGAACTTGGCGCGGCAAATAGCCATTTCTAATGGCTACGAAACTGTAGCTCGGGACAGGTGTAGAGGAAATCCTAGGCCTCCAAATGACAACTCTAGCTATGAAATGGTCCCGTTTATCCTACCCTTCATCTCAAATGATGTAAGTGCAGCTATAAAACGCTGCTTAAGAAGGGCGGGTCTAGAGAAATCGGTAAACGTAGTTGAAATGCCACCGAGTAATCTTAGGCGCCAACTAGTTCGTAACCGCCTATATGACCGTCTATGTGCAACGCAAAATTGCATAGTTTGCCCTAAAGGTGGAGACTGTGATTGCATGAGTTCGGGTACAGTTTATCTGATCTCCCTGTAAGACGTGCGGAGACGAATACATTGGCGAAATGGGCAGGCCTCTTTGTGTCCGCATAAAAGAGCACCTAGTCGGCAAACGTAAACCAAATACCCCACTAGGCACGCATAGGACCCAGAGACATAGCGGGGAGGACTTTGAAGTGCGTGTCACGATCCTCGTGCAGGAATCGAGAACACAAGCGCGCAAAACTCTCGAGGCGTTCCGGATTATTTCCAGAAATCCGAAAATGAAGCGCAGGGAAGAATGCCTCATTATCACGCGTGATATTGGGCAGTATATAAGGCTGTTATTTTGACCGGAGGGGCATATTACGCTTCCATGTGAACTCTGTGCGGTTAGTCTCCACGCGACATACTCAGTGGAAGCCTCATAGAAAGCGGTGAGTGTGCAAAGCTGTGTTCAATGTGACTGAAATCTTGGTTCAGCGTTTCCTCTGTTTGGTTATGGAGGTGTTTGGCCGAATAGATAGCTGTCAACATGACCTTTCCACGCTCTGAGCAAGGCGAAATCCGCCGAAACGTCAGCTTGTTCGTGAATAAAGAATAACAATAACACCTCGTGTCTGCTCAACAAGAATACGAAGAATTACTTGATCATTGCCGAGGTTAATAGAAAGTCGGACGTGGCAGTTATCCTTTATTATAGATCTTATGGTGTATCACTGGCAGTTTTTGAAGTATGGTGCGTCGAAAGATTACATCTAAATTAACCATTTGGATATGGGCTTTCAATTGGCAGGTGTTTCTATTTTTGTCTTTTCAATGTGGACTGATTTGCGAGAGTTTGCCATTTCCCTGCCTAAAGGAGCAGTAATCCGTTCTGTCATTGCGACGTTTTTGAAGTAATAGTGTTAAAATACACCAAAAGTTCCCGGTTAGCATTGTTTGCGAAGCTCCGTGTTAGCTGTCTTACTTAAGTGATTTAGGGCAAAACTGTTCCAAATAACCGTATCATTTCACAGGTGTTTCTTCGTGGCGGGTCGTTCGTTCTTATCCTAGAAAATCCACTGTTGCCGTCCAATTAGGAATTGCTGTATTCAAGTCAATTAATTGATCAGAAGAAGTGTAAATTTTCCACTGGTGTTTATCGGCATCGGGAGTTTGATTTTTTTTCACGAATTTTATTTCTACAGATTTCACTGTTTCTAGTGGTGCGCTTAGTGAAAATATGTTTGATTCTAATTTTTGTTCTTCTATTCCTCTTTTTTTTAATCAGGGATTTGATAGCTCAAAGTATTTGTGTTTAGTGGAGTTTCTCTGGTGCTCATTCACTGCTATCAGTATGCTTCTTATTTTCCTTCTTTTCTTTTTCTTTTTGAAACTACGCACATGGCTTTGCAGAGAAAAGTCCTTCGTTTCGCAATGTGTTTGCATCTCAGTTTACGTTTTAAGTGGAGTACCATAACTGAAGAGTTGGATTCCTGTGTGTCCAGAATCATTAGAGTCACATCGTAGCAACAGACTTGTTTTTTATGCAAAATGTCGGTTCCTACCTTGTCGGAACTACTAACGGTTCGAGTTCCCCTTTGCTCCCCTATTTCATTACTTACTTGCATATCTCATCTTTACTGGTGGTGTGGGGCACAGCGTAACTTCCACTCGTGTCTCTATCGCGCAATCGAGGTCCGCGATCATGGTCTGCTTTGAACATGTGACGTCCGCGAGGCTTATTCCGAATTCCCTAAAGCGTTTCCATCTACGAACACAGATGCTTGACGTTAGCCACGAACACGTCGGACCATCGTTTGGGTGCTCTTCGAAGAATACGGTTCCATTCTCTCGGATTCCACTCCATTTTTTTTTGTGCATCTGTCATCTGCTGTCTGTTCTCATTATGTCATGGGCCCGTCTGTGCTTCGCTATTGATGCGCATTTCCTGGATCCCGTATATGTGATAGCTTTCGAAAATCTGAGCTGCATATTCCAGCTAGACATTGTAAGTGGCAATTTAAATGTTTGAAAATTTGGCGTGTAGAACTTGTCTTGAACTTCCGCCGATTTTTTTAAGTAATAAAATGTAGAACATAACTTTCTTCCGATGACCATTCAAGAGCTTTCGACGGACAGTCATTTTCTGCGAAAAAGCAAATAGCCGAAAAACAAACGAAATGCATGCAATTCGTATCGTCCTAAATGTATAAGCGCGCTTGATGACAGCTTAACTATTTTCGTCGATTTGTTGGTTCATCGATTCTCCCTTTCATACGAGTTCATGACTCATGAACTTTACAACATTAAGGAAACTCAAGCTACAGATATGGATAGTTTGTATCGCCGTTGAACGCATGTGACTACATGATACGTGTTTTGTGGAAGCCCTTTTCGTTCGTTGTTGATTGGAACCACTTTTCGTCTACCTGTCAACTTCTGTTCTTTTTTGTATGAACTATTAATTGATCGAAATTCCCAAGACCGACTTTCTGTTAACCTCGGCATTGATTGATAACTCGATGTTTTTTCTTCAATAAGCAAACACGAGGTTGTTACTATAGAATTTATTAGGATACAACATCTGACGTTTCGGCGGTTTCGCCTTCTTCAAAGCCTGGAAAAGTCCAATTGAGATGCGATCTACTTAGCCAAACACTTTCATAACCCCCAGAAGATAAAACTTAACAAATAAATTTGCACTCGCATAACGAACACCTTCATTTAAACACCTACCGTTTATTTGTTGTAAGTATTTAAGTTGGTGGATAGCAGCCATACAGAGTAATGCATGGACGAGGACTGTGCCTGTATCAGGTCATTGGATTAGCCTGAGGTATCGCGCCAGGTCACGCATGATGACAAGACACTCCTCCTTGCGGTTCATCTTTGAATTTTTGGAAATGATCCAAAGCGCTTCAAGAGTTTTACGCGCTGATGTTTTCGATTCGTGTGTGAGGATAGTGACTCCTACTTCAAAATCTTCTCCGTTGTATTCCTGCATCCTATGCGCGCCTGGTGGAATGTTTTGTTTTAATTTAGATTTACCGACTAGGTGTTCTTTTGTGTTGACGCAGAACGGTCTACCCGTTTCGCCAACGTATTCGTCCCCGCACGCTTTACAAGAGATCAGATAGACTGTACCCGAACTCATGCAATCACCGTCTCTACCGTTCGGGCAAATTGTGCAGTTTTTCATTGTACATAGACGGTCATATAGGCGGTTGCAAGCTAGCTGGCGTCTTAGACTGTCCGATGGTATTTCTATCACTCGTACGGAATTCTCTAGATCTTTATTAAGCAACGTTTTATGGCTGCACTTAGTTCGTTTGAAATAAAGGGCAAGAGGAACGGAGCCTTGTTTTCGCTAGAATTGTTGCTCTGGGGCGTGGTTTTTCCTCTATGCCTATGCCGAGAAGCTACAATTTCGTAACCATTTGAAATGGCTATTTGACTCGCCAGTTTCGAGAATTCTTCCCTCTGCTCTCTACTTGTTCATACGCTGGTGGCGGTTCGAAACATGTTTCTTATAAGCGCCTTTTTAGTGTGTGAGGGATGAGAGGAGAGGTAATGAACCACTATATTCTTACTGCTTGGCTTTCGATACCATTTTGTGATGTAACCGTTTTCGAATAGGTTAATTTGAACGTTTAGAAATGGAAGCCAGTTTTCTTTCGGTTTTCACGGGTGAATTTTATGTACTCTGACGGTTCGTTCAATAACTCAAAGCGTTTATTCATCTCCTCGTGTGTGGAGAAGATGAGAAAACAATCATCTATATACCTACAGTAGATCAATGGCCTGAGATCGATTACTGGTGCTTCCACTTTAGACATAAAGGCAGCGGCAAGTGTTGGCGCCAGTCGTTGTCCCATTGCAAACCATCTTGTTTGAGCGTACTACTTTCCGGACCATCTGAAGATTGAGCAGCTCAAGCATTCTTTTAAGAGTGCTATCAACTGCTCTATCTTGAAGCCATACATGTTCATTGCTCCTTCGTGTTGCTGAAGAAACTCGCGGATGGCTTGCATTGCGGAGTCCTTCGACACGTTAGTGTAAAGGGCGGTAACTTCGAACGACTCCATAGCGTACGCGCTTTTGGGACGTGCGTTACCAAGACGATCTGGGAACATTTGGGTTTTCGTGGGATGGGATGGTATGTGCTTAAGCAACTGGTTGAGAATTAGATTCATAAACCAAGCAATTCTATCCGTAGGCCCGTCTACACAACTGATGATGGGTCTTACTTTAAATGCGGAGAGGTCGGTAGACGCCACATCACCAGCGGATATTAACTAATGGGTCTTGATGAGCAAGTATAAGATAGGACATGTCGACACTTCGATTTTTAACATGCGGAATGTCTGCCGGTTTTAAACCTGCTGCGCTTGCCATTGTGACCAATTCGTTGTTCAATTTTCGATTTCGACTTCTGAATTCCTTTTCGGTTGATGCGCGATAAAATGATGCGTCTTCAAGATATTTTTCCGTTATATCGACATTTAACTGGCGAGGAATTACTACAAACTCTCCACCCTTATCAAAACTGGTAGCCTAATAGACTTTGATTTCATTAGTTCTTGAACCTGTCCCATACCAGATTTTTTGCGCAGGTGTAAGGTTCGAACTAAACTTTCTCGTGCGATATTTGTTAAGGACTTTGAATGCAAAATTTTACATCGACTCCGTCGTATGGGTCTTGATGTCTAAAGAATAACCGAGGAAATGGAGGTGGTCGTGTCAATTCTAGCGTTGCTGCGGTGTCGATCTTGGAGCTCGTGCACGCTGCACGCGATCCTACGCAAGGTTTCTTTAGAAATGGGTTGCGCTGGTGAGAAACTTGGACCCAATTCTAATAAGGAGCTCGCGTCATCGGGGAGGGTTATAGCTCCTAACACGGTGGCCCTTGACTTTTCAGGCACGTTATCGGCAACATTTTTGGTGGTAGTGCTTTCGTAAGCGATTTTGCTTTGCTTAATTGAAGCTGATTTTTGCGAATGATCTAGTAAGTTTTGAAACTTTCTGCTTAAGGTTGCTTTAGCATTCGACCTAATAGAATCGCAAATCAAAATTGACCCACTCACTACTCTCCTCCAAAGGGAATCCTGCAAATACTGAACACAGTAAGATTCCTTCGACTTGCACTTCTTCAATTGCGCGTACATGGTATCCTGTTTGCATAGAAGAGAGGCGCGTAGTAGTCGCGTTTCGATGTCTAGTACTACTTGGCTGTTCCTTGGTAGAGCGTATACACCATGTAGTCGTTTTCGTTTGATGAGGTTCGGCACGACTCGGGGTTTCAGGCAGCGACGGAGAAAAAATATCGTTTGTCTAGCTAAGAAAATTTTTTGTCGTAGTGACAGGACTTCTTTCACTTGTCGGAAATCTTCTACTGGCACTTCACGTAGGAATTCCCAAGGTCTTAGGAATTATCAGTTGATCTTCCACTTAGGACATACATTTACGTACCAAAAACTTCAACCTGTTCCAATGATTTCAGCTGCACAAATTTCTCGACGTGGATTGGACGAAATAATCTTCGAAAACAACTCTTGAATGCTGTGTAGATGATGTGGAGCACAAGAACTGTGGATTTAAAAAGATGAACAGGAATTCTCGAGTTCGACCATTAGTTAGGCTCTCTGGGAAACTAAAAATCGGCGCACATCGCCTATCTCTTTAATTCAGTTCTTTCCACAGCTCTTCCATCCTCTCAGTCGACCTCATTGTGTAGTCATCAATACCTGCCGCTTTATGCAATTGGCGCTCTTCAGATGGTTCGTTTGTCTTGTAACATTAGCCATATGCTCTTCATTTCGTTAAGTCATACGAAAATTGTAGTGGGAAGAAACAGTAAAATGAAGAACATTAAACAGTAACAATATCGCTGTTGAAATCATCGACAACGTGCTGAGTGTAATTAAATGTGACCATAGCGATGCTGAGATATTTGCAAAACTTCGGATGGCTGGTGTCAACATAGCAGAAATAAATTTCTATGTGTGTGCATGTAATTCAGTAGTTGGAAAGAGTCCTTGAGAACTTGAAGACTTGGTGAGTTTATAAAGGAGAGATCGACTTGTCGGCACTTTTGCTACGACATTCATAAAGAAGGCGAAATCGCCAAGTAGCAGCCAGAGCAATACGCGAAATGGTTGAAGGTCTTGTGGACGATGAATTCGAGGAGAACGGATCGAATGCAGGAAGTGCTGCGATCCGCACAGTAGACATGATGACTGGCCATGTGAAATAAAATAAATAAGATATGACTAAGACATGCTTGCCCTCTTATCGAACAAAATGTTCTTCGTGTGAGTTGCTCTTAGAGCAGATTTTTCCGAAAAACAACTGGAACCATGACAGTTTGGGTGATAGATCAGATATGTTGACAGTGTCAAAGTCAAAAGACTGGTTTCATAACCGATCAGCATTTCGTCCTTGTCTAGATTTCTGCTAACATCAAATATTGATTGCATTGTCGTCAGCATTTATCAACGTACATGAATATCTGTAAACTACCGTGATTCCGAATGCTTCAGGGCAGTTTGTTTTCACAAAATCAGATAATCACCGACCGCTAATCAGTAGGAAATCATCTTGTATGAAAGGACATTATCGATGAAGTTGTTTCATTGCTACGATGTTTCGCTCCAGCAGACGCGACTCGATGTCACCAACAAGAATCCACGGGTCGCTGGGAACAACTGCCATCGACACGCGAATCGAGCCACCGGTGCACCGAAGAAGGCGATGTGGTCGGAATGTCAGCCGAATAGAAATCCTGTAATATGCAAGTTTTCTAGTATCTAGTCTTGTGTATGTTTAACAATGCAGCAAGATACTGACTATTTAAGGCAAGATGAAATGAAAATAGGTCTTCAGCAACTGAGTGAATATGTGCTGTTTTCATGAGAGAAATCTTTTCGCTTCCTCGTTGTCAATCTTTGTTCATTTCAGCTCTAACAACTCAACCACCTGTTCAACTAGTCGTGCCGGCAATATTTGATCAATGAATGATCTGAACTAAACCCACCTTTCTGTGCCTTTGCAACAACATACTCTCGAGAATTTTGTGGGAATTCTTAATAAAGCTTTCTTTAAGCGAAGTATGCAGCATTCAAAAGGAAAAGCAGATAAGTTGGTATTCCTTTTGTTAGACGCATCTCCCTAAAACTTTCCTGGAAAGGATTTCTCAGAATCAAAGCATTTCATGTATGAACAAAGCTTGATATCTTTCTAATAGTGCGGCTAACCTCCCGACGGTTCACCATGACGTCGTGGCTTTGAGGTGTTCTTGGGTGTCGGACTGCGACGTACAGCGGGGCGTTTCATCCACCCGCCACGGCCTCCTAGCTGAGAAGCAGTTCGGCGTTTCTCTCAGGAAGGCTAGCTAAGAGTAAACCAATACCAGGATCCACCACCGTCCTGGTATCAAAGCAGCATGTGGCAAATCTCTGATCCACAAGGAGATATTTTCGGAGATATTTATTCTGTTGAGCTTGAATGGGGCGTACATAATCTTTCCGTTCCTCACGAACCTCGTTTTTGTGGGATTTAGTCGAAGACCAATCTTTCCACAGGCTCTATCAAAGTTGGTAGGCAAACGTTTCGCTTCGCCAATGTTTGGTGTTATAATGACGATGTCATCAGCAAAATGAAGATGGCGTAATTGTCGAACATCGACTTTCACTCCGACATTATCCCATTCCAGTGTTCGCATGGTGTTCTGGTGGGTGGGTGAAAATCATTTTGGCGAGATGGTATCGCCTTGCCTATCCCCTCTCTTGATGTCTATGATAATATCGTTGTAGAATGGTGATATTTTGGCGAGGCAGTTTTATATAGCTCGTGAAGAATCTTAGTGCACCGAGTGAGGAGGCAGTGGCCCTCTAGGCTTTCATCACTTTGGCTTCTATCTTAACAGACTCAGAAGCTTTCCAAAAATCGATGAAAGAGAACTAGAGCGGTCTCTTGAATATTCGCGATACTACTATGAGTCTCGCGCTACTGCGTGGGTGTTATCCACCACGTCCATCGTCCAGTGTTCTGTCAATCCTCTTTAGGATGGCTTAAGTGAAGAGTTTCTATAGATGACAGATGCCAATTAAATTGGACGATTACTGCCGATATCGTGGACGCCACCCTCTTTAAACAACAACACAGTCCCACTGGTTCTCCGTTAAATAGGAACCTGGCATTCCGACAGGTAACGTATGAACAGCCGAGCCAGTGTGTTGATGAGGACTGGTGGAAGTTTGTTCAGGCGTTCAGATCTTATCCTGACCGTACCAAATGTGAATTCAATCGTCGAAGAGTCTTTGCTAGAACAAACGATATGCACGAGTATACAATCGGTGAGGCCTGTGTTCTTCCACCAAACCATATTGCTAAAAATCAAAACGTCTTAACAATAGTACAGAAAATGATGTGAAATACAATCACACTAGCGCTGAAATATGAGCAAACCTCTGAATCTCATTTGAACTTCGAGACCATGACTACACTTAACGAGTTCTCACGTGCGTTTTTCTAACGAGGACCGAACCGATTTGAAAGAAGGGTAAAATATCAAAGTTATTAGCAATGCAAGGCAAGTTGACGTGAACATCACTACTGAGTGCTAAGAAAACTACGACTAAATATGAATTCATGGTCGAAGACCTTTAAAAGCTGTATACAAGCAAAAGGAACAGGAAAGTAGAAAGAACGGATCGGACAGCCGAATATGTGCACGTCCTGCCGTTACTTTCTGCCGTACTTCGGGTTGTGATAGAAAGCATGAAGAAAAGCACAGCTCCAGAACCCGATAAAACTACTGCCAATTTTCTCAAAGGCGAATGCCACAGTTTGCACGTGTTTTTTGCAACCTACGTAACATATTACGTCAAGAGGATAAGATCTGAACGCCTGAACAAACTTCCACCAGTCCTCATCAACACACCGGCTCGCTCGGCTCTTCATACGTTACCCGTCAGAATGGCAGCTTCCTATTCAACAGAAAACCACCAGGACTGTGTCGTTGTTCAAAAAGGGTGGCCCCCACGCCATCGGCAACTGTTGCCCAATTTGGTTGCTCTCTTTTGTCCACAAATTTTTCACTCGTGTCTTTCTAAACGAGATTGGCAGAACACTAGACGAAGGGCAGTCGTCATCTGAGCAAGCAGGGTTTCGAAAAGGATTTGGTACAATGGACCACAACCACACGATAACAAGACTCACTGAAGTATCGCGAGAGTACAAAAGACCGCTCTGTCTCACCCTCATCGATTTAAAGAAGGCCGTTGACTCAACTGAGATAGAAGTACTCATGAAGCCCTTGATAGTCAGTAGCTCGCTACTCAGTACATGAAGATTCTTCGTGAGTTGTATAAAAATTTGACAACCAAGATATCACCATTCTACAACGTTATTAATATCGACCTCAAAAATTCGATCGTCGACAATTAAAGCATCTTCGATTTGCTGGTGACATTGCCTCTATAATATCAAGGCATTAGTCAGGCGGAACAAATGCTAGCCGACTTTGATAGCATTTGTGGAAAGATTGGCCTTCGCCTAAATCTCACATAAACGATATTGAAGAGAAAACGATTGGTTCCTTATGTCTTTTTCACGCTCACTGAAATGAAAATCTCTAAATGCTCCAGCTACGTCTATCTAGGCTAGGAGAACAACGCGGTGAATAAGTTGGCTCCGGATCTGAGCAAAAGGAAGTGAGGTGTTTGGAGAAATTTCGAGAACCTCGAAGATGTAGTGTGAAGAACGAAGAACTCCCAACTCCGTTCCCACTTTTTTGACTCCACGATTTTTCCTACACTCGGGTGTTTGTCTCTGAAACCTTATTGCTACACTGTCAGAAGGGAAGACCACTCAATGTTATGGAATGCGCGGTGGAAGCAACGGTGCTTGGACTATCCTGTCTCACCAAGTGATAGAAGAGATCCAAAGCCCAGCTTAGGTCAACGACCAACGAGCAAAGACCCTTTGTTGCATGTCAAATTGTCGAAAATAAGGTGGACCGGACACGTAGTGTTTCTGAACGACGGCCGGTGGAAAGAAGCTGTCAGTGACTGGATTCCCTGCTAGTGTTTCAGACGCAGAACAGCAAGGCCAGTTATCCGATGCTGAGAGTTCTTCATGAAAACGTTTGAAGAAAAAACATTCTGCTTAACGAGTCCCTCGAGAGAGCAGAACCCATTGAACTACTTTTTGTAGGCGACAAGGAAAAATGGAAGATTTACTGCTGCCCGCTCGAGTAACTCGATTATCAGTTGGACGGCAGGCGATACATGTGATTCACTTACTGCTTCAGCACAGTTAACAATGATTTGCAGCTGAGATAGCTGACACAGTTAAGCTGACATCAACTCGGACCAGTTGATTGAACTCTGCACATGAATGGAAATCGCAAGAGTCTAAGCCTATGTGTTAAGAACCTGATGTCAGGTTTTCAGATTGTCTACAGTGAAGAATGGCAGTTGCTGCAAGCCCCATTCCAAAACTAACCCTGTTCCATCCTAAGATGACATTTGCTATGTAGACCATACTGGTTGCAAAACGCAAAAAAGTGGGATGAAAGATCAGCAGTCAAGCTGTACAGAAAAAAATTGAAGAAAGGGTAGGGTGAACCTGCCTCTAACAGCTTGTTGCGCGTGTAGTGCAGTGGTCGGAGGATTTTGATTGTTGAATTACTCCCACCATGAAAAGTTTGTTCTACTGAAATTACGTACTACACCTAAACATCAGTTACCAAGTATTTGACCGAACTAAGAAAAAGAGATTGAAGACACAACAACTAACTCAGAGCTATTGGGGACTAGGGTGCTGGTAAACACAATCCTGTGAAGGTGTACATCCAGCAGAACTGCTAATTTGCGTGTTGAGCGCCAGAGGAATCTCTTCGGATTCATTACCACCCTATAAGCAAACAAATAAGTCATCTAGACTGGAACAACTGCAGTACGATTCTGAAAACCAGCATTAATATTGTGAGCGTGGCAAGTAAGTTGTGATTAAAAAAGCTTGTGAATGTACTTAAGCGGCATTGAAAACCTCTTCTTTTTGTGAAATTCAAAACGACCTTCTTTGTTCTCAATGGATAAATTAGCCCAAGTCATTCATAAACATTGGTAGATAACAGATAGAGTAAAAACTCTTATTCTAGCACTTGTCATGGCATAATTTTTCGAGCATTACATAGCACTTGCTGGCAAAAGAATGTTATCTACTTAAATGACTTCTGCTCCACCTTGAGAATTTACTTCTAGTTATGTAACTGCGCAAAAATGACGTCAATTAGGTAAAAACACTGAAATCTCCTTTGCACAATAAACAGCGCGATGCTTAGGGAATACGAAAAACGGACGGTGCTTGGGAGAAGCCGAGACAAAAACGTTTAAAACACATCCACGACGACATGGACACCACATTTTCGACACTTGTGTGCGATGTGGACATTATTATGGAGTCTGTAAGGTCACTTTTTTCTTCAGTGGCTTTCTAGAACTTGTTCTTAGCATACTATGTATTCATTCGACAGCCATTAGAAAGCGGATCATCAACGTAGAAGAGATGAGACTCGAAAATCCATTCTCTATACTTAATAATTTACAAACTTTTTTCCCTACAGGTTCATTGGCCGATAATCTCAGTAACATGTTGCTGTTATTTAACGGTGATGAAGCATAAGGGGGCATGTAGCCAGTGGTTAGAGGCGCACAGCAATACACTTGGATTCGACACCGTGCCTCAGGCTCACCAAGCCCTTTGTCCCTCCGGGGTCGACAAACTGTACCGAATCTGTCTAGGAGGATGGTAGCACCAACTCAATAAATCGGTAGGCCATGTTAAGTCATTCTATAGACTGGGAATGCATTTGACCACCTCTAACGATAGTGGACGAAATCGAACCTATGGTGTTGATCAACGCCGAGAGCTCTGGCTTTTTATGATGAATAATGGCTATTTCATTGAATGAATGGGTGTAAAAAATCCGAAATAGACTCAACACGAACTACCAAACAATTCCAAAAAGTTGACAACAATATGCTTGCATAATGTATCGCAGTTCTTTATTTATTTATTTAGCGACCCATCTTCACTCCTACTATGCGAATTCCAGCACTTCTCATGTACGATTCATTTCCTCTCATCGAACTTCCACGAAGTTCTCCCAACTTCTACGTGTGGCTTCGGCTGCTGCTTGAGGAATTTCATATGTCGTAGAATGCTGGTCGGCTCGAATCTCCGTGGAGTCCTGCGATAGGAGGGCTAGAGCATTCCCACGAAATTGGATTGCAAAGAGTGATTTTTTTTGACGAACAAGTCCGGTATCAATGGTACGAATGGACCATATAGCAGCACACAGCAGATACTCGCCAACACTACACTCGTACCTTTATGGAACGATGGAACAAAGTCTTTTTCTACAAGGTAGCACCGGCTGATTATGTTCGCGAGAAACGAATCGAAAACAATATAACATTATAACCTGTAGAAAGCGTTCTCAAAAAAAGTGGCAATGGATCACAACGCACATCTTCCATAGGAATTTCTATAACCCTGATACAAAACACTGATGAACGCAATATCACTGCTCTAATTCTCATCTGTCTTACAAAACAAACTTCATAATTGCTATCATGTATCCATATGAAATCAGACGTACACCCACACTGGACGTCAACCTTAATCTTAGAGGTCCCACTGAAATCAAACACGCGCGGTTTTCCTAATACTATCTAGAGATATGTCTTCTGCAACAACGTCTCACATGGACAAGGATGAGCACTCGCATATACGACCATTAATGAAAACCACCTCTACTCTGCCTACATATCAGTCTCTCAAACAGTGAGGGTACTGGTATACTCTGCAACGGCGAGCTAATAAAACGACAGTAACTAACCCGAACGAACATCTGCTGTCTAGAGGTCCCCTTCAACAGACGTTTTTTCCCCCACCTATTAGAAGAATCAGAATGAAAAAAAAGTTAAAAACTCTATAGAGCGGGGAACCCAAATAACAAGGAAACCCTTGCACTGTTCAAACACATACATTTCGACCACAGGCGAAATGAAGGACCCACATGGCGTGGTGGTGAACGCGTTAGCTCTCGGGAGAGGATAGCAGCAGTGTTATCAGCAGGACAGGTGTTTGCGGTGGGAAACGAACGCGCTATTGTCCTTTCCAGGGAGTAACGAGTTCACCACCACACCATGTGGGTCCCTTGTTTCGCCTGTCTCTCAGCTAGTTCTGTCGATCTCTCCCCGAATGGTGTGGAAGTGAACGCGTTATCCCCGAAAAGGACAATAGTGCGTTCATTCCCCACCGCAGATGCGGTCGGAGTTTTGCAAATATCTCAGCAATCTTGTGATTGTATCTCGCTTAATAACCTGCCATAAAAAGTATAGAAGGCAGAAAATAAAAAAAGTAAAACATTGTGAGTTCAAGATGTTCTAAACAGCGTTCAACATAAACGCAAGAATTATGCTGAAGAGACTCATTTTGAAAACAAAATATTAGGGGCAAAATTTATGAGCAGTGTACTATAGCTGCAAAGCTTAGAATTCCTACATCCTCTCACTATTCTACGACATCAATATTCGAAGAATGTGCTATACTACCTACGAGGCTATACATTTCCTTCGTAGCGTTATAACAGCCTCTTTAGAAATGTCAGCTGACAACTTGCTAGGAATGATATTCAAATAGTCATGAGCGATTCAATTATGGGCGAAACAATTTCCAATATCCGAGAGGCAAAAAAAATGTCCTTGTCAGATTGGCTAACCCATTTTTTTCCCTTTCTGTTTTAACGTTAAAGTGTTAATGTTACTCTGAATCCAAGACACTCTACATTTATAAACAGCAAGTCAAAGAAAAAGGCGTGGGTAGCGCTGTGGAAGTTACACGGTGTTCGTTCGACACAGAACGGCGATAATCAAGCCTCTCATTCCTTCGGTGTCAGGACATCAATGCCAGACATGTTCAGCAACATTGCACTTTCTAGGACCCGTGTGGTAACGATTTACCCGCTCATCCAAGCACTCTGTGGAGAATCGACTAGACAAGTATCAAATCACATTCAAAAAAAAATAATAGCACTTCTCAAGCAACAGCTGAACCCACTTTTTACTGCGCTGATCCCACCTATGATAGTTCGGGATCCGCATAGCAGATGTGAAGACGGGTCTTGCACTTAAAAACGTGGGAAGCCCGAGTATTAGTATCCATCAAATACAGCGCTTTGTTTAGCATCACGTTCGCTGAACTCGGCATATTTAGTCACCAAAATCGATTACGTCACCTACTAGTCGGCTTTCTTGATTATCCATGTCGTCGTCGTTCGCATCAATTATAGGCTCAATCTACCACGAAATGAAGAGCATTTCACCGACTGTCTCCCGTCAAGAGTTCGTGTTAAGATGTCACTTCTAGCACATGTAAAGTAAGGTGTTAGGCGCCTGCCGATACCAGCGCCTTAATCAATACTTAGGTCTGAATCGGCAATTAGAAAGGAAACACTCCAATTCTACTGCTTCATAGAGCGAATAGACTTCGCAAGTTGAACCAGATGGCCTTTGTATTGGAAGAATCGCAGACTCTATCAATGTGAATGTGGTGCTATTAAAGCGAACACTGGTACAGTGTTGCAACTAACAATCCTACTGAATTACTGGTTCATTTGCTCATCCGAAATCGACTAAACGACTCACCAGTTGGATTTCTTTATTGTCCATGCCGTCGTAGTTTGCATCAACACTGAATGACATCGGATGGGCAGTCATCGGTTCACTCGCCAGCTCGATCCACCAGCAAATGAAGACGATTTCACGGATTGTCTTCTCGTCAGGAGTCACATGTGAAGATGTCAAGATGTCAAGCAAGGTTTTAACATGTCCGGCGTCTGCCGGCGTCAGCGCATCGATCAATACTGAGATCAAAGTCGGCATGCTGGCAAGAGGACATTCCCACTTTTCTTCCATGAAGATTATATGGACTTTCGACATTGAAAGATAACTTTTTATTGGAGAAATAGCGGACTGTTGTTAAAGCAAACTTGGGTACACTGTTGTAACTAATATAAAAGGCTCCGAGTTTACTCCTGCTTCACGGCTTTTCGTGGTCGCTCTTCTACTTTTCGTTCACACTTTGCCTTCCTTCCTTCCTTTTTCTTCCTCGTTCCCTTTTTTTTGACCAACTTCTTCGCTTCCCTGAGACCGTATACCTCTAAACATTTCGCTCAATGCTATCCCTTCCATGGCTTTTCATCCTGTTGTTTCTTTTTTGAACAGTTATTTACCATTGAAATAATTCGTTTGCTTACGATTAAGTAAAATAATCAGGCGTTTCTACGCTGTCAGACGTTTTTTCATAGTCGATAAAAGTGAAAACTATAAGTAGGCAGTATTCTCGACAAGCTTCTATGGTCCTGAACACGGTTTCGACGTGGCCCATGCAGCAAAAATCCTTGTCGAAATCTTGCTTGGTCAACTATTTGCGTCTTATCCAATGTCCTTGCTATGCTCGTGAGGATAATTTTCGTGAAGAGCTTGTAGATTAAACTCGAAAGGCATATCGGGCGGTAGTTATGAAGATCCCTTCGGTCACCTTTCATGAGGAGGATTATGGTGTATGACGTCCTTCACTTGTCTGGTATTTTTTACCCTTTGAAGGTAAGATGTGATATGGTTTGTTGGAAGTACATGTAAATTATGGCTTCTGTATCTAAGGATTCGTCAACATGACTTTAGCCATGAACCGTGGTGACGTCCACAGTTGTAAGAACACCATGTAGTTGTCTTAATATTAGTCTGATTGACTACTCGTCTTTTGTATTAGTCATGCGGGACTTCAATGTATTAGTCACTGAGCTGGACGCCTTAAGGCACTGGGTTATGGGCGTTTGTTATAGTAGTAACATCAATAATGGTAAAATGATAACGATACAAGACGAAGATTGCGAGTTGCAGAAACACTGGTTGAATTAACTGAAAGGACTAAGAACATCAACTGATGGGCTGATTATGTTTGTTTCATCATGGCTGGAGTGGAAATTGAATGAAGAGATGGTTTGCTAACAAGAAAGTCTCTCAGATAGCACAATCTGATAAGGCGAGATTCAAAGCATAATGCGGTATCCGCGAGTGTTTGCATGAGATAACAGCGTAGCAAGTGTTTTTACACATAATTTATGAGATCGTTATGGTGAGGTTTACAGAGGACTCTACTCTTAGAAGATGACTAAGCGATCTGAACCAGTATGAATGGATAGAGAACGTTCCATATTCACGAAGAATGTTCTCTGTGTGAACTTTGATTTATTCGAATAACTAACTACCCAAATCGATGTCTAGGTTTGGAAAGACGTAGTTCGATACCGAATATGACAATACTCGTCGTTTCCGCCAGCACTGAACCATGCCGAAGACGAAGTCGAGGTGTTCTTTATGAAAGCGGAGAAGTTTTACAGAGAAGACCAGGCATTGTTAATGTCGTTGTTGAAGATTTTAACGCTAACTTTGGAATAAGAAGAATGTCTGAAGAACGCCACACTGGGACTTGCGAAATAAAATTAAAACAGCAGGGTGTCAGAGTTTTCCGTGACAATCAAAACCGTTCACAATAACTCGCAATTTTAAAACCCTCACCGTCAACGATGGACGTGGGAGTTTACTAATGACGAGTACCATAACGAAATAGACTACATCATAGCAATTCGAGAGGATATTGTTCTCGATAACATCGACGAAGAATACGATTCGCTCATTCAACACCTTTACCTTAGTGCTATGAAACCCGAGGGTTCGAAAGTCACCAAAAGACGTCTGCTTCCAGGAACACTTGACCTGACACGCCATTGTTGAATCAGTACGAGTTACATGCAACTCCTAACTCGTGCCCGAATTTGCAAAACAATGCATACAAGCGGTAAAAGATGAAGAGAAGCAGTTATGACCGAAGATGGGAAAGCCGGGAAAAGCATTCCGAAGGCCCACAGAAGCTTCACAAATTGCAAAATCGAGATAATTGCACCCCGATACTCAGACAGAATAGTTGTAGCTTCCAGAAAGGCAATGGAGAAAATCATTCAGGGCTACTACTTGGACCTCTTCAGTGGCCGTGTCCTCGTTCGCTCATATGAAATTAAACACGATGGACATTTCGTGGCATCGGTTCTTCCTTCAGAAATTTGGCGTGCTGTTTCGTCGTTGAACAATCGAGCAGCATCTGGTACGGGCAGGATAAGATCTGAACATATGTGAGGCCCTCTCGCCAGTCTTCATCCACGCGCCGACTCTACTCTTCACACGTTGCCGGTTAGAATACAAGGTTACTATTCACTGAAAGAGCAGCTGAATTGTTATTAAGAAGAGACCTACACGATATCGGCAACTATCGCCTTGTCTGCTTGCTGTCTATTTTTACATAAACTCTTTAATCGACTCATCCTAAACAAGATTCTCTGACCACTGGACTAAGGGCTGCCATGTGACCAAGAAAGGTTTCGTAAAGGATTCGAAACGATAGACAACGTCCACATAATAACGAGAATAAACAAGGTATCGCCACATCCCAACAGACCGCTGTACCTCACTTTCATCGGTCTAAGCAAAGCTTTTACTCAGTTATGGTAGAACTAGTAATGAAAGCCTTGGACAGGCACAACGTCCTTACTCAATATATGAAGATTCTTTGTGAGCTGTGTTAAGATTTCACTACCGAAATTTCACCATTCTGCAACGATATTAACATCGACGTCGAAAAGCCGATGGTCGACAATTATAATGTATTCGCTTTGCTGATAACATCGTTCTTATAACACCTAACATTAGCAAGACGAAACGAATGCATGCCGACTTTGGTAATACCTGTGGAAAGATTGGTCTTTGACTAGCTCTCAAAAAAACGATGTTCATGAGCAACGAATTAGTTCACCACGGCCTATTCGCGCTATTCGCGCTCAACGGAGTGAATATCTCCGAATGCCGCAGCAGTGTCTATATAGGTCATGAAATCAATACGAACAATTTAGCTCCAGAGTTGAGTAGTAGGAAACGAGCGGCTTCGACAGCTTTAAAGAGCACCGTGAATGTAATGAAGAGAAAAAACAACCTCCGACTTCGTGCCCTCCTTTTCGACTCAATGATTCTTCCTGCGTTAACTTACGCTTCAGAAACCTGGTCGCTACGTAAGCAGGGATGAAAGACCTGTTTGAATGAAAAAAGCGAACGAGTGAACACTTGTCTGGATTTCCGCTATCCCTAAATATCGATCATATTATCGTCAACATCTATCAATTCACAAGATTTTGTACAAATTGTTATAATTCCGAGTGCTGAAGGATGGGTTGTTTTCATGAAAGCAGATAATAGTGGATCGGTAATCACTAAAGAGGGTCCGGCATAAAAGGACAACATCGGTGAGGTAGTTTCATTCGTACGACGTTCCGCTCCAGCAGGCTCATGTACATGTCACCGACAACTCTCCACAGATCGCACGGAACAGTGGCGCAGTCGACAATCGACTCGAATCAACGGCGTACTGAAGAAGACTATGTGGCTGAAATGTTAGCCCAACAGAAGTCTTATAATATGTAAGCTTTATAACACGTTATACAAGTCTGAAAATACAGTAAGGTATAAGCTAGTTAAGCCAAATTCATGTGAAAATGGACTTTTGAGGACTGAAGCTAGTGTACCTTATTTCATTGATAAACTAACACGAGGCTCTTACCCGATATTTATTCGGCTAACGTTTCGAAATCCTCTTCCTCAGAGCCGATGATCCGAGTCAATAGTCCAATGTCGTTCGCTTTCTGCATGTGGTGTCTTCGTCGTCGTACCGAGTCAGATCTTCTTCAGTAGAGCACCGCTCAGTGAAATGAAATAGCAGTCATTCATGCCGAGATAAATGTAAGTCGGTTTACAACCAGGCTAAGTTACCATGATATACTCTTTTCAGCCATAACAACTCAACAAACAGTTCACGCAATGTAACCGGTGAAACATGAGGAATTGTGCCGTTATTTTTGTGTTCAGTTCTCTTTTTTACACTATCATACTCACACAGAGTTGTAACATTGTACAAAAATTTTGTGACTATTCTTAGCAAACTTTTAGTTGAGTCAAAGTGTACAGCATTCGAAAAACGAAAAAGACAAGTTGGATGTTGTTTTTCCAACCCATTCTCCGTCCGTAAACCCTTTCTTGGGATGATTTCTTATAATGAAGTAATTACGTGTAAAAAGGTAAACCCTGACAAACGGCCTCGCAAACAACTTGACTTAACAAATATGCCACCATTGATAGCCTGCACCAATAGTTTTCGACTGTGTAGGGCGGAAAATCTAAAACAATTGCTCCAGTGACTTCGTAGAAGACTGAAATTTCCATGGTAACACAGAAACACAACTCTAGAATTTGACTTATTGTCCAGCATAATGCTGGAGAATTAATGTGGCCACAATGAAGGTTAGAGAATGGTTGTTTTTTTTGTGAAGCTAAGGAGTGGCTGTAGTCAATAAATAAGGAATATCATCAGTCTTTGGAAAGGTGGAATAAATTTCGTTGCGTAGCATCCACATCAAGAATCCCGCCATATCCGCATGTGTATTCGTATAAAAGAACATCTAATCGATAAATTTAAAGTTAAGCCAAATATTACCCTAGACGTGCATAGATCACTAAGACATAAGAGAGAGGATTTTGAAGTAAGAGTCACCAACCTCACACAAGGTTCGTAAACATAAGCGCGTAAAACTATGGGAGAGTTCTGGACAAATTCTAAAATTCCTAGAATGAACCGCAAGAATGAGTGTCCTGTGATCAAGCGTGACCTTGTTGTATAACATGCTTTTCTTTTCATTTAAATCAGGCACATTTCTCGCCCATGTAAGACTCTGTGCGGGCGGCCTCCACCAGATGACTGGAAGACGTACAAAGAGTGAGTGTGCAAAAGAAGCTCTTTATTGTGAGAGTCAAAAATGTATGTATTAAATTTTATCTATTAAGGTTGTGAAAGTGCTTGCCTGAGTAGATTTCATGTAATTTGACTTTCCCAAGCTCTGAACAAGACAGCGCCGCAGAGGCTTCAGCCATTGTTATGAATGCTGTAATAGCAACCTCTTGCTTACTCGTCAACAAAAGCCGTAAATTGCACCACAGCTGGATCTCGCACAACGAAGTGAACAATTATAGCAAGGAGGATTCTAAAATACCTTGAATCCATGTCTAATACTTGTTTTTATTTATATACATATATATATACATATATATATACATATATATATATATATTCATGCATCTGCGTTTTTTTCATCGTATTGTGAGCGATTCTACATGCACTAGCTACCATCTGTAATTTCTGTAGTTTGAGATGTATGGACCATCGCAGCACCATTCTCGGACTTAGATATAACCTCTTTAATGTTTTAAGAGTAAACATTCATTTCATACGCATACACACATACACACACACATACACACACACATACACACACACACACACACACACTACACACACACACACACACACACACACACACACACACACACACACTATACACAGACAAACACATGTGCTAGGTGAATACGCGCATGATTCCCCCTTACTGGCTGCTCACTGTTATCTACCACACCAAGTGACGTTCTTGCTTTGATTATCCTTTCTCTCAGTGACGCTTTTACTTCACCGGTGCCTTCAGCAACTACCCATCCACGGGAATGTCTTCCGACCTCCGATTTCCGAATGATGATGACTAAAACGAGCAGCCTTGTTTAACTAAATGTCGTTTAGGATCAGCTTGCGAAGACAAAAACTCGACCAAGAAAGCAGTATTGACGAAGAAGAGCGTTTAGGCGCGCACTTACCCGTTCAACTCTACTATTTAACTTCCCTTAAAACATACTTCGGACCCTGGACACTGCAGAGCGAATATGTTCTAACAAATGGGTAAATATTAGTGCTTAAATCTTCTTATTCTATACAGTTGTTCGTCTGCACAGCAGATGAAAGCTTGAACGTGAGATAATGATGCACCGGTAAAGGCAAGATCATCAGTGGATACTAACCTACTTTTCTTAAAAAAATAAATGCGTGAAGGGACATGTTGGCAATCCAGGTTTAAGCTGAGAAATCATTGATAGTTCTAAGCCAGCCGCTTTTATCAGTTTCACTCGTTCATATTTATTTTTCTGCACTGACTTTTGAATTCGTTTTCACATGGTGGGCGATTAAACCGAAGCTTCTAGATGTTTCCTCGTTATCTCGACATCTTCTTGACAAAGGATTACTACCAACTCGCCGCTATCACTAACTAATAATCCAGAATTTTTAACATTGTCCACTCTCGAACATCACGCATGTTACACCTTTGTTTTCCTGTGAGGTTGTAGTGGAACTTCTACCCGCGGTAGTGATTAGAGGTATTGAAAGTTCCACTTTCAGATATCAAAAAATTTCCCTGTCAGCTCCATTCCTGTGGCCTTCTTGTCTATGGAACCGCCAAGAAAACGGCGATCTTGAGGATGACGGCAATTACTTGCTAGACTACACAAGATTCCCTCAGAAAATGGTTCAGCTGGTGAAAAACGTATTTCTGGTAGCGATGGCACTCCGTCAGAGAGAACCATGCCATTTAGCAGAGTGTTCGTTGCCTTTTATGGGACATTATTTGCCCTACAGGTGTTTTTTTTGATCGTCGTTAATGGTAAATCTATGACTTCTTGAAACCGTGTTATGCAATTTTCTTAAAAGGTCGACTAATCTTCTCTGTCAAGTTGCTTTAATATTTGGTATAATAAAGTTGCATGTGAATGCTGACATCTGATTCTGCTTTCAACGTGGAGAAGCTGGGAGTAATCGCATTTCGGTATCCATCACTCTCCTCTTGTAGTCCACATGCATCATGTACACGTGTTCTTTTGCTAAAGTTGGGAATGACTCGGTGTTTTAGGCAACACCGGAACAAGTACATTGCTTATAGAGTTATAGCAATCTTTTATCTTATAGGGAGCGCTCCTTCCAAGCCTCTTGCGTGTGTGAGGAATGACAGGAGAGATAGTGAATCAGTATATTTCTACTACTTTGCTTTCGGAACCAGTTCATGATGTAGCAGTTTTCTGATATGTTAACTTGAAGGCTCAGAAATGGAAGCCAGTTTTCTTTCGGCTTTTTGGGATAAACTTGATGTGCTCCGACTGCTAATTCAATAATTGAAATTTTTCACATTTCCTCTTGTGTGGAGCAAATGACAAGACAATCGCTTATATATTTATAGTAGAGCAATGGCTGGAGATCGGTTACTGGCCTTCCACCTCAGAAACAAATGCAATGGGAAGACTTTGTGCCTTTCGCTGTCCCTTTGCCAACCCTCTGATTTGTTCGTTGTGTTTTCCCTAACCATTTGAAGACTGAGAAGTTTGGGTACTCTTTTAAAAGGAACATCAGCTGTTGAATATAGAAGCCATAAATGCCTAATGCTCCTTCAGGTTACATAAGCAACTCGCGTATGGCTTGCAAAGCGGAGTCATTCGACACATTTGTATAATGGGGGGTAAAGTCGAAGGACTCCATCACGTACGCCCTAATAGGACGCGTGTTACGTAAGCGATTCAGCAGCATTTGGGTGTTCAAAAAATGGGCTGGGATGTGCTCTAACATCTATGTCGGTATTAGGGTTAAGAACCATGTTATTTTATCCGTTGGTCTGCTTACACAGCTAGTGACAGGTCTAGCCATAAACAACGATGGATTGCTAGACGAAAGATCGTCAGTGGATATTAACCTATGAGTGTTCACAAGTAAATATAATACAGGACATGTTGGTAATCCAACTTTGAGTTGAGAGATAGCTCCTTAATCACTGCCGGTCTTCGCGATGTCTCTTCGCGCGATAGTGATCAAGGAGTTTGAAAGTTTCGTTGGTAAATATCCGAACATTGATATCAACTTCACTGTTGGAGTTTTGCTTTCTGAAGGGCGCTTGGAAAGGCGGAACTTGTGGTAGTGTTGCTACTTCATCCTGTTCACTCCTATTTAGTTCTTCTACTCTAGCTTTGTTACAAGTCAATCTTGTAACACCTGCGGTCCAGAGTTTTGCAAATATCTCAGCTTCGTTGAAGTTATATTTCGCAATATAACCTGCCGCTAAAAAAAGAGTAGGCAGTAAATAATAAGTCAAAAATTGTGATTATAACTGCAGCCTCAGCTTAACTGGGTTCGTTGCCGATTTGGGCCCCCAGATCAATCCCGCTGACGGGTGATTGCTGATGGCAAAAAGATCGATGGAACTAGATCAGGTACAGGCGAAACGAAGGACCCGCATGGTGTGGTGGTGAACGCGTCTCCGGAAAGGACAATACCGCGTTCGTTCCCCACCATAGGCACCTGCGGTCCAGAGTTTTGCAAATATCTCAGCTTCGTTGAAGTTCTATCTTGTAAGTTTATGCTAACTACATACAATGTTACGTCTTAGAATTGATGCAAACTAAATGTAACCTTGCGCAGAGATACTTTAGAAATAGTTTCAGATTATGAACAACTCAGACCAAATTCTAATAGCGAGCGCGCCTAGTTAGGGGGAGTCAAACCTACTAACACGGGAAGTCTTGACTTTTCTGGCACATTATTTGCCCCCCACTTTGACTCGTTTGTTCCTCGTTAACGATGTTTCTATACTGGTTGAAGCCGTGTTATGCGTTTTACTCAGCAGGTCTTCTTATTTTCTCCGTAGAATTACGTTAAATACGGCAGTGCTCATCGTTTTCGCCAAGTTATTTAAATTTTTTCTCTCCTGTGGTCTAATGGCTAATGGTTTTATCCTGATTGAGGGCATGAGTGTCATGGAAGTCTGTCGACATTCATATCACCCATTTTCTTAGTAAAATGATACGCCGAATTAAATGAGGTGGTAATGACGACTTGGAGTCAGCTCTCGCCACGACCTGAGAGTTTGAGAGTTTATAACATTAAGCGTCAGGGCTTTATTGAGGTGAAGTTCCTCATGCTCATCGTTGCCCAAATTTCACTGTGGAATTCCAAAAAACAGCCACCGTTAGTTACTAATTAATTAAGTTATTAATGTTAATGCGACGCCGTGGACGAAAATGACATTTGTTCCCAAGCCATTCTTGTCAGACGCTAATGTTTTCGCAAGTACTCGTAATTTTAAGGACTTACACAACAGCCATTTACTTTCTATATCTACAAAGGAATAAGCTAAGTGTTTCCAGAAAAGTTTAAATTCTGAAAAAAATACCAAGCGTTACCACTAGTTTGCTACTTGTGCAATCAATTGTTGCGCTTGTGCACAGCAAAACACAATAACCTTTTTTGTATCGCAGAAGAACAGGTGAATTTTTGACAGAACTTACGCCAAGACTACCCTCCTCATTTGACATTTTCGATTCGATACAAACACTTCGCGTGTGGTGCAACTTGCATGACTCCCTGTAGAACACCTCAACTAGAAGCGTGGAAACGTCTCCTATATTGTGGCGTGGAGAAGTACGAAGACCCTACACGTTGTGCAATGATCAACCTTGATGGAGTGGTCTTCAGCAAGGAAAATAAAGAAAGCTTTTTTAAGATATTTCAATGGCTTTTCTGCACTTTTCTTATGAAAAGCATTTTTGACTTGCAAATTGTGTGGTTGCGTGGAAAATCGCCACAGAAATTTCGCCAAGTGCTGGATCGCTGCATTTTTTACTTTACATGCCTATTAGGTATCGTCGACTTTTAATCATCTCAAAAATGTTCTACTCAAATTGTTACCATTCATGTAAGCTCGTCGATTCTCAACTCTCTACTGGAAATGACATTAGGAGAACAACTTTGATGCTGAAAATTTTAGAAAACTTGGACCTCAGGCCAGAGGATTACCCTTTTCGGCGGCTCATGGGTAACCCAATGCGTCACTGAAGCTTTCAAAGTAACTATTCCCAAAATAGTTTCTGTTTCCCTTATTATCGTATGTTTCCTATATATATCGACCAAATTTACTGGTAACCACATTTATTCTTACACTCTGTGGAAATCGCTATTTAGCAACCATCTCATGCACTCCGCATCTGCCGTTCAAATGAACATTTTGTACAAGAATTTTAATCATTGAATGATGGACTTTACGGTAACGCAGTTTCTTGTACACCGTCTTATCTCAGCTACTTTTCAACGTATATCGTGCCTTGGTTTAAAACAGCTTTATGAGATTGCACTAACTGAGAAATATTCTAGAATCTCCCTTTGAACATTATCTCTAGTTTCTTCAGTGAAAACTCCGCTCCGTTCGTTCAACTAATTTGCCTTACTCTTCTGAATATCGTTAGATTTGCAAAACTCCTGACAGCTGATGTCTGCGGCAGGGACCGAACACGCTATAACCCTTTCCGGGGATAACGCGTCCACCAGCACACCATGCGAGTCCTTCAATTCGCCTATCTCTCAGCCGTCTTATTGACCCATTGGTGCTATCTGTAATAAGCCGTCAACGGGATTGACCTGGGGAGCACAAATCGGCATGAACCCACCTTAGCTGAAGCTATGCTATGAATCACAATGTCATCAATTTTTTATTTGCTACTTATCTTTAATGGCAGGGTATTATGTGAAATATAGCCACAATGTTGCTGAGATATTTCCAAAATTCCGGACCGCAGGTGTCTACGGTGGGGGTCGAACACGCTATTGCACTTTCCGGAAGCTATCTTTTTCCCCACCACACTGTGCGGGCCCTTCGTTTTGCCTTTCTCTCAGCCGACTTTTATAGCTGCTATCAGTAATCACCTGCCAGCGGGATTGATTTGGGGAGCGCAAATCGGCGTTAAACCCAGCCAAGCTGAAGCTGTTATATAAATCACAATCTACCCACTTTTTATTTAATGCCTATTCCTTTTTTTATGGCAGGGTATGATATGAAATACAAACAAGGCTAAGAGAAAGGAGAAACTAAGGGGCCGCATGCTGTGATGGTGAACGCGTTAGCTCCCGGAAAGGGTAATACCGTGTTCGATCCACACCGCAAACTCCTGCAGTCCGGAGTTTTGCAAGTATCTCAGCCTCATTGTGGTTATATGTCACGTTATACCCTGCCGTGAAAAAAGAATAGGCAGTAAATAAAAAATGATTAGAGTGTATATCTTATTTACTCATGCTCAAACATCATGCCAAATCAGGTACATCATCTACCATATGAATATCCAAGTAACGCTTGACATAACTTTAATAAGAGTACAAAGTATGATGTAAAAGCAAGAAATCGATTTTTAAGATGTTAAACACAACTTCTACGAAACTCATTATTTCACCAAAAAAGAGGTTTTATCGCAAACAATTAAAATGAGAGAAAAGAAAAAAAATAAACCTATTCTCATCCAAAAAACTACTCTTTATTTATGCTGTTAAGCAAGACCACCACGCAGTTTTATCGAAGCGAAAAGGGTGGGAGGATTTGGAAAAGTTCAGATCATATGTAAAACAGACATAAGTTTAAAACCTAATGAAACCAATCGTGAGTCAGTTTTACACGCCTAAGCCAGCGGCTCCAAATTCAACATTTTCCTCGAAGTCTTCAGGAGATTTATATCCTTAACGCATGTGCTATGAAGGTGGTTTTTCAGCAACAGGCGATAATTCCTTCCATACTAAAGTAGTGGAAGCTATGAGAGTTTAGCGAAGAGATTCGGCTCCATCGCCCTAAGTTGTATAAATGATCTAGGAATTCTTTTTTTTCTTTTAATTTATTTAAACATGAAATTTCTTTGAAACTGAGAGCTCCACGTAGTTGAAGCAATGTTTGAGTTTTCAAGAACCACTGTGATGAACCATTGTTGTCATAAGGAATGGTCGGATATAAAAAGTGCAGGAATAAACAAACTCAACGAGCTCTGCAAATCTCAGTAGACTCCTACATTCCAGGATCTGCATGCGATTCGCTTCCTTGCGTCCCATCATCCATGAAGACCTTTAAACTTCTTCAAATGAGTTCTGTTGCTGTTGGAGGATTTTCGTCTTCTTAATGAACATCGTTGAATGCCGATCTAGCCGCTACTTGTCGCTGAAATCCCAAGAAAGCCGTGCTTGAAAGTACTCACATTAATTGAAGAGGGAGTTCATTCAAGATAAGTCTGGTATCAATTTCTAGACCGCGGAAGGATGTGGAGCTCCGTGATCGCTTAGCGAACCAGTGGCTTCCTCGTAATGGACGGGATCACTCCCACTGCGCCACCCATCTCTTCCTGCATCTCTCGCTCTGTTATTCGATTTATCTATGTTTTTCGTATCCTTCTTATCCTTTGTGTTATTCTACGCACTGTCTCATACTTTTCAAAAATCTCCAGCTACTGTGTATGGTAAAGAAAAAAAGACACTCCTCAACGATCCAACCACAATGTTGTCAGGCTTTTGGAACTGTTTTCTATGATGTGGAAAACACCCGTCGGTACTTTTTCAATGCTTTCATGTCTACTGATGTTTAACGACGATTTTAAAATACCAACGCGATCGGGAATAAAATAGCAAGTAGTTCGCCGAAAACCGGTTCTCATAGGCTTTAAGTACGTCAGTGATGGAGGGAATTAAGCTTCATTCTTCATTTAGCGCTCAGAGGTAGTGAACCGATGGATTGTCTTGCGTTATCCATGAACAAAGAATCCGAAACACATCGCGATAGGGGAGCAAAAAAACATGAATAAAAAAGCATAAGTTATGTGACTTGACGTGTGTTGAAGAGATGAAAACAGTCCTTATTTTATGCTTCTTACACAACCTTTACGAACTTCAGTGTATTGTGCTATGCATTTTAAGATCTCTCGAACGTCTTAAAAAAAATGTGTCTACCATCCAACCACATGGCCTATCGGCCTTCCGTAGTCGGCTTTGCAGTATATTCATTTCAATCCATTCCGTAATATAACTACACTCATCGTCTCGCCTCATAAGTACAGTAAACACACTAGTACAAGCTGTGAAATGAAATCAGACGACTAAATTAATCCGAATGTTGAATAATTTATCGAATACTTGCAAACACTGTGACAAAAAAGCTCTGCATACGGCCAAAAAAGAACTGATCAGACTACTCAAGTTGCATGCATCATAAATGATCCATGTCATTGTGAATCTGTTAACACTTGTTTGTTGTTGAATATCCTTCCAGAATGTGATGGATCACGTTGAAAAAATTTATTATTAATTTGACACTACCTGTCTTTCACGTCTGCTATGCTCATCGCAGACTTGTATTCGATTCGTCTCCTCGTATTCATATAATCCCGTGGTCTTCCAACTTTCGCGTACGGGTTCGGCTGCCTCACGACGATTGTCGTCTTCCTTATGAATATTGTTGACCACTGGTGGAGATGATTCTCCTTGGAGTCCTGAGATAACCGAGCTACACCGTTCCCGTCTTTAAAAAGGTAGAAATCAATTGAAAAGATGTTGGATGAGTACGTTCACCAAGGTTGAGTCTTGCATATCATGACTCTTACAGTAGTAGTTGTACGCTACGTGGTCAGGCATTGTTTGCTACAGAATAAATACCTATTTGTCGGTCGACCGCCGTTGCAGAGGCTGTTCATAGGATACTATGCTGATTTCCTGACAAAAGCTTTCTGTTATAGGACTTTCAGCAGCAATAATGGTGTCATAGTGAATGACCTCATCATACGATTATGAAAAATGTTCAATTACATTCACTGATGGAAAACTGGCTTAGGGAATTGCTTTGGCCCATTTTCGCACAGTTCAATTTTACGCAGAACGTTACTAGTTATTGTAAAAAAAACAAATATTTCGTCGTACCTCACAGTATCTCGGAAGAAACACCATAGCTATAGTCTCTTTACATTTCACTTAACTAACATAGCAGAAATGCGAACATTTTGTTGACTTGTTAGTTAGGGACATAGTCATCCAGAAATGGTATTTTACTTGTGCAAAAAATTTCGCGAGTTCTTAAACAGTTGCATTCAGACCTGGGTGAAATGGAGTTTTCAAACGGTCATCGTCGATGGCAGCGAGACCTTCCCGAACTCATTCATTCACACGGTTGTTCCCAACACTACCAGGCAACAGCAACCCACCTTTTAATGAATTATTTTTATAGTATCACTAATGGGACGAAACGCAATTGTATCACCTGTCACCTGTGGTCCCGTTGATCCCGAGTGACTTGAGTAGATGCAAGCAAATCTTCCACTTTTTCCTGATGTGTGCAAGAGTAGCCAAGTGGGTTCTACTAGTTCTAGAAAATCGTTGAGCAACATAGCTTTCTTTTAGAACCTTTTTTCATGAAGAACTCTAACCAATGAATCGATGGTCTTCCGGTACGTTTGCAAACAGCTCACGCACATCCGTTTCGTTCACGCGCATTATGTGTCAGGCCCACCTTGTCTTCGCTAGTCTGGCGTATAGAACGGCGTCTTTGATTTTTGATCGCTGAAGTAGTTCGATGTTTCGGATCCCTTCATTCATTTGTGTGACAACGAATACTCTTAACATTGTCTTTTCGACTGTGCGTTCAATAATGCTGAGTGGTCTTTCATCCTATTTGCGTAACGACTAGGTTTCCTACGTATACGTTAACGCAGGAAGAATTGTGCACTCAAAAAGCTGGGCTCAGAGTCAGGTGTACTCTGTTCCATTCGTGGATATCCAATACGTTGATCTTGAATGGTGCATATGTAACCAACCCGCATGAACAACGTTTTTGTGGGATTTAGTCGAGGACCAATCGTTCCACTGGCTTTACCAAAGTCAGCAAGCATTTGCTCCTCTTGGCTAATGTGTGGCGTTACAAGAACGATGTCGACAGCAAAGCGAAGATGGTGTAATTTCCGACCATTGATTTTTACTCCTATTTTGTTCCATTCCAATGTACGCATGACGTTCTGGAAGGTGGCGGTAAATAATTTTGGCGAGATGGTATCGCCTTGCCCATCTTTTGACGTCGATGCTAATATCGTTGTAGAATGGTGATATATCGGTAGTGAAAATTTTGTGTAGCTCACGAAGAATTTTTGTATACGGAGTAGGGACTTCATGAATGTCCAGGACTCCTATGACTTCTACATTAACTAAGTCAAAAGTCTTCCTTAAATCGAAGAAAGTGAGATAGAGCGGTCTCTTGTACTCTTGCGTTATTCCAATGAGTCTTCTTATCGCATAGATGTGACCCATCGTAGTGGATTCCTTTCGAAGCCCTGCTTGCTCACATGGCCGTCCTTCGTCCAGTGTTTTGTCAGTCCTCTTTAACACGACGCGATTAAAAGTTTTTTACACGAAAGACAGCAAGCAGATTGGGCGATAGCTGCCACTATCGTGGAGGCCACTATTCTTTAACAGTAGCATGGTCATGCTGGTCTTCCACAGAATAGAGACCTTGCATTCAGACTGGTAACTTGTGAAGAGCAGAGTCATTGTTTTTATGAGGACTGGCGGAAGGCTCTTAAGTCGCCGAGATCTTATCATCTCCGGAACTGGTGTTTATCGATTTTTCACCGACGAAACAGCATATCGGATGCCAGGAGAGCTGGTGTTACAAGATATCTATCCTCCGTTATTTCATATGACGGCAGGAGGACGTAGCTATTGAGGAGATCCGAGTAGTGCTGATCATTTTTTTGTGCTGCCTTTCTGGAAGCTGTAACTATTCCACCTGGGCTTCGGAGTCGAGCGTCATTGTAGCTAGCGACTCCCCTGGTTCGATTCGACACGTTTGACCTGTATTTGTCGATCGTATGAACATGGTATTGTACTGTCTCCAGAAATCTTCTTGTATGCTTGACATTCTGTTTAATCTTATAGCTCATAGGTTTCGTTTAGCCATTCTCTTTAACAAGCACCACCTAGCTTTATTTCTTTTAGTCAGGATTCAACGATGTTGAAGTTTCTTGTAGTTTAACGTAGTTCTCGTTATCGGACCACATACTGATAATAGTTCCGTTGCAGAGGACCGAAATCCTGCTTTTAGGTTGCCATTTAGTTCATCACCTCACAACAGTTTACCGCCTCATCGTGGGTGGGAGGTGTTTCTGGGTGTCTCACTGCGATGTACAACAGGGGGGATTCATTCCCCGGCAAGGTCTCTCAAGCTGAGAACGAGTCCGCCATTTCCATCAGGAAGCCCATCTAAGAGTAAACCAATACCAAGATCCGTCATCGTCCTGGTAGCAAACTGGTCGCATGGTGGCAAATCTCCATCTCATCCATAAGGGCGGCGACAGCCACTGGTAGTGACGGCCTAGGGCAAACCAAACTTTGGCCTGCCTGACCTCGGGACTCCAGGGAACCACAATGGCTAAACCAGCTATACAAGTGAGGACGGACCATCGAAGCATTCAAGTATTCAAGTGTTTAGTTCATAAAGCGTCTTCAACACTTCTCAGAATCGACGAGTGGAATTATAAAAGAAAAAAAGTATAGATTAGCTATAAATGGAGTAGATAAGTCCAATATAGCTGAATTACTACCCACTGAGATTCTGGTAGAATCCGACATCTACACTGCTGCCTATGCAGCATATGCTTGGGTGCTGTTGAGTAACAATCAACACCAGTCACAAGTTCACTTTTGATGCACTTTTCTCCTTCCCGAAAAATACATCGGTTGTGGTGGTCTCGTTAAGACTGAGGACGTTATAGCAAATGCTTCCATTCTCTGAGCATTAAAAAAAACTCATTATTACCTTTGGGAAGTGATGACAGAAGCTTCACCTCCCTTCTATTAGCACGAAGAATGTCGTTGGATGTTGGGAAGAATTTGTCGCTCATGGCTATGAAGGATGAAGGATTAAGCTCTCGGCGTTGATCAATCTCTAAGGGATGCGCCATGCATTCGACATCGTTAAGCATCCTTTGGAAATGATTAAATGCATATCTGGCCTTTACAACGACTCGCGGTGGCCTATCGATGTATCGAGCCAGTGCTGCTATCCTCCCTAGACAAGTCTGGCACCGGTTTGCCTATCCCGGAGGGATGGAAGGCTTGGTGGGCCATGGGCGCGCGGATCGATTCCACGTATGTGTTGTTGGGCGCCTCCGACCACTGCGCCACACGCGCTCCATAGCTACAATGAAATTTAAAAAAAGACGTCGCTTTTTTGAGCAAGGAAGGCTCAGACCAGGTGTCACAGCGACTATACCTCTTTCATCCATTCGATAAATGGAATATAAAGGTATAAGGCATTATCTGACAGCATAACATCGAATTTAAAAAAGTCATAGCAGGACATTTTTCGAACAAACAGTCATTTACGGAGCGTGTGGATACTGCGCTTGTCAAATGTGCGGATGCGGAACAGCATTCACTGTGGTGTTTCCATTCTCATAGATGAGTCAAAGAAATCTTTCTCAGCATAAGAATTAGTCTCAATAGATAGCTGCCGAGAAAAATGTAGAAATCGTGTAAGCATGTGAACATGCTCTTCGAACGTATTCAAGGAGCAAATTCTACGAAAACATATTTCATTCTAATTCTTTTATCTTAAATAAAAATACTTTCTTCCTGACGCATGAGACCGGTAGCACAATGGTAGTAATGTCCGTCATCACGAGCATGGTTCTAGTTCGATTCCGCTCCAGGCCAAGCAAGCCTCTCTTCCACCAGGCGTCGGGAAATTGGTATCGGACTTGTCTGGGAAAAATCACTCTCTGCGATCCAACTGGTAAGCCTCCAGCCCGGCTATCCCAGGACTCCAGGGAGCCCGACCAGCATTCTACGACATTCAAGATGAAATGGAAATCCTCAAGCAGCAACCGAAGCCAAGCGTAAAAGTTGGAAAGTCTTCGTGGACAACGGATGCGAGGAAACGAATTGAATGTGAGAAGTGCTGGGATCCGCACAGTAGGCGTGTAGACGGATCAAATAAAGTAAAGTAAATAATAATAACAATACTAATAATAGTAATAAGTTCTTTTTTGTCGTACAAATTGTCAAAAAACATCGGCTAAACAGTAATATCTCGACATGAGTGTTAATATAATTCCCGATAATCTGTGTCCTTGTTCCACTGAGCATCATAGTTTAGTTTCTTTTAACCCATTTTTCAGTCAAGAACGATTCCTAGACCACAGAAAAGTCATTGTTATTACCTGATAACATAGTGAGTCATATACAGTGTTTGTCCTAACTATCGAACGTTAAGACATATGAGTTGACGAAACTCAACGAAATCGTCCGTATCAAATAAAATGACGGATTTCTCACACAAAATCGAACTAAGATACTGATACATCTAAAGGAAAAAAATTGAAGAGTGGGGTATTCTAGAAGAGTACTGAGAACCACTAGAAAACAGCAATTCAATTTCCTTTTCAACCCGGCAGTCATTTAACCTCAGCATTAATAGCCAATACATTCTTGGATTATTAAACTAACATGGGGTTGATAAAGATGTTTATTCGGCTAACGCTTCGACCTCTTTCTCTTCCTCAGAGGATGTGGACCATCGACTCGGACTCTGAGAAAGAGGAAAACGTCGAAACATTAGCCGAATAGACATCTTTATCATCCCATGTTAGCCAAATAATGAAGGTACTCGGGAAGAATTCGCATGATCTCAACTGAGAAGGTACGTCAGCAGAAGTAGATACAATGAAAATGAATTAAGAACTTCCTCGAACCACCACAGTTCCAGCATATCCATTCCATCCATACATCATCTGGAACTCCGATGCACATATTTGTAAATTAAAAAAGCCAACGACTTTACCAGATATTCCATGTGAATCCTCAACCTACAACGAGCATCTGCGCACAGTTTCCCAATCTGGAATTGGAAACCCTATCAGATTTTTAATACGAGTGAGCCAGCAATCTATTGTTAGCACGTTGTTTTTTCATAAATAAGACTCTTTCATAGCCATGTAAAATGTTTGAGCAACAGACTAACTAGAGATAAATGAGTGACTATCTCTTCATTTCGAAAAAACGTCTCAGCTCGATTACTAAGACAAATCCATAACCACGTATTACTTTCTCGTGTTTGTCCTGGAGTAGGGGCTTTGCTAAACATGTATTAAGCGAGGCTTTAATGACGCTCTGATGAGATCGATTATGGGGACATGGGGAAGCCGTCTCGGCAGTTAGAGCGACGATTCCTCACTCATACGGCATTCACTCAGTTCGAGGTAGTACTGTGAAGCTGTGGTCGGCAGAGATCTTCTTGCTAAGTTGGAATACCATTACGAACGGATACGACGCGTAACGTGTACAATTCAAGAGTGCACTTTACGCGAACTGGACACCAGATTGCAGAATCGTGGATTTCCATCGGTATCAGCCCTTCGTCAGTGTGGTGGTGTGGATGCGGTATATGCGTGTGGGGGAAATCCGTCATCACCGCATAGGACATCCCGTGGATTGCCATCATGCGCTTTTTGGCAGCGTTGTGCGTCGAGCTATCGATTTTTGCCATCCAGTACACCACCACAACTGCCAGCTCTCCGTCCCGTCGCCCGCTAAGCCCCGATCATGTCGCGGATTCGCTTCGATTCCAGTCCAGTTCTTGAAATCGTTTCAGCTCAAATACTAATCTGTGTTCGCTTTGCGATTTTTTACATGATGTGTTCTATTTTTTGTCAGTCGTTCGAAACGGACATTTCGTTCTCGATCTCAGCCCTGGTCCGCCGTGCTGTACACTGTATCCATTCATCAATTTCTTCCCACACAACTTCAGCGAACTGATCGTTTCATTTTTGACTCGTCCGACTTCGATTTGTTGGGCTATTACAACTAGTCGTGAATACTTCTGCATATTGTTTTTATCATTTGCCACTAGCGGACGACTGATTGTCCTCATCCTTGTGACCTCGGAAACCGGTTACTGGACTTCGTGTGTACGGGTGTGACTTCTGACACGATGCCAACTCTTTTAACACTTACATTTCCGAAACAAAAATCGCTCGATGCTTCACGACGTCCAAACGATGTCTGATTCTGTTATTTCGCAATCATCGTTGCCGATTGCTGGGAGTTTGCATTGTTCCAGAGTGTTCCATTCTGGCTTTCCAGTAATCCGAACTCCCTTTCGTCGGTCATTTATCGCTGCCGTTCTCGTGAAATAAATTTTCGAGTTACAGATTTGAGAGGTGACGTTGGCACATTACTTCGTTTGGACAACAACTGGTGTTCGTTCGACACCATGTCGCTGAAGCAAATCGTCGGAAACAGTGAGTGTGGCTATATATTGCTTAATTATTGCTACATATTCAGATGTTTCTTTACTCCTTTGTTTGTTTTCTTTGTTATTGAATGATCTGCTTCACAAAAAATATTGAACTTTCAAGTCAGTTTTAGGACGTAAAGCAACATTTTGGATAGTTTTTTCTTTTGAATCCTCCCACATGCATTTCACCAGAAGCTGTTGTGTTGGTGAATTGTCCAGTAATTTAGAGCTTCTGAACGAGGTGATTCGTCCTCTGAAGAAACCCGAGGGAAAAGGATGGAATGCTTTGGTCGTCGACAGGTTGTCAATGCGAATGCTTTCAGCTTGTTGTAAGATGCATAACATTATGGAAGATGGCATAACAATCGTCGAAGATTTAGCAAAGCGAAGAGAACCTCTTCCGAGTCTAGAGGCGATCTACCTTATCGCTCCCACAAAAGAGTCGATAGATCGCTTGATTGCCGATTATACAGTTCGTAATCAGTACAAATGTGCCCATGTTTTCTTCACGGAGGCTTGCGCCGACACTTTATTCTCCGAGTTGTCTCGTAGTGCCGCTGCTCGACATATTAAAACGTTGAAGGAAATCAATATTGCCTTCACTCCATACGAAAGCCAGGTTTCTTTGAGGAACATGTAGCGTTATGAATTCAAGCAGTAACTTTTGCAAACTAAAGATATTTAGTCTGTCTTAGGTTTACACCTTGGATTCGCCTGATACATATTTCCTATACTACAATGCACAAAAGCAGGGCGGCTTAACGTATAATCTCGAACGTATAGCGGAACAACTGGCAACGGTATGCGCTACGCTCGGAGAGTATCCTTCGCTACGTTATCGAGCTGATTTTGAAAGAAACGTAGAGCTCGGTCATTTGGTGGAACAAAAATTGGATGCTTATAAAGCTGACGATCCGACAATGGGTGAAGGCGCCGACAAAGCTCGTAGTCAGCTTCTCATCATCGATCGCGGCTTCGATGGTGTAACTCCACTTCTTCACGAGTTGACCTTACAAGCAATGTGCTATGATTTGCTTGGTATTGAGAATGATGTTTATCGCTATGAAACAGGCGGAAATGATAGCGTCGAGAAGGAGGTATTCTTATTTTTTGTCCAAATTTATATCGTACTACAAGAACTACTTTTCTAAATGACTTAGTCTTAGGTGCTTCTTGACGAAAACGACGACCTATGGGTTGATACTCGTCATAAACACATCGCTATTGTTTCCCAGGAGGTTACCAAAGGACTAAAGAAGTTCAGTGATACTAAGGCGGGCTTCAAAGCAGATGCAAAGTCTATCAAGGACTTATCAATGATGATTAAGAAGATGCCTCAGCATCAGAAGGAGCTGAATAAGTTTAGGTAGGTCATTCTTTAGTACAAATGACTGTCGATTGTGTGCATGTTCAACATGCTGGACAACTTATTTCTTATGTTTAGCACTCATTTCCATTTGGCGGAGGAATGTATGCGCCAATATCAAAGTGGTATAGACAAACTTTGCAAAGTTGAACAGGTCAGTTACTTTACTTCTTGTGTAGCTGTTAGACATATTATATACAAGGAGTTTCAAATTTCCAGGATCTCGCTACCCAAGTGGATGCTGACGGTGAACGCGTACGTGATCCTATGAAATTGATGGTGCCGTTATTAATTGATCCTGTTGTAAAAACGGAAGATAGGCTGAGGCTTATTCTTTTATATATCCTCAGTAAGAATGGGATTACTGACGAAAATTTGAATAAATTACTTCAACATGCTAACATCGCCATGGCTGAGAAGGAAACTATCACTAATGCATCATTTCTGGGCTTGAACATCACAATCGATGTATGTGGTTCTTTACTTTCCTTTATGCACTTCGAATTAGCGACTTCAGTATTAACTGGTATATGAGAATACTAGTTCAGTAATTAGTTCTTATGTGACTGCTGAAGGAGCACGAACAGGCTTAGACCTACATTAATTGCTGAAAGTGAATGTAAGGTATGGTTAACACGTTCGGAACCGTATAAATGGATCTTGACATAGGATATCCATGAACTGTTGTTTCTTTAAACGAGCTAGTTCGAGCTCCTTCTTAATTTGTTAGAAACTGTTAGGATTTTTTCGATCCTTCCTTCCTAAGTAACTGCATGTTCTCATATCCTGCTAATATGTTATTCTGGTTTTCTGGAGCACAAAAGACGTATCTGTTCGATTTTTTTTCCCTGTTGAAGCTCGTATGTGCAAAAAACAGTCTGATTTTTGCAAGCGGCTCTGCGCTAATGAGGATACAGTGTCGTTCCGCTATTAATTCTTGACATTTGTGTCCAAAAATTCTGTTGCATTCGTGATCGTATGGGTTTACTCACAACTATTGATGTTTGGTAACTAGAGCGCTTGAGGAGTTCAGGACTTGATATGCTGATAGCGTAGGCTTTGCGCCATACCTCTCAATGTATAAATAATCTAACCGGAATTTGATGAACTTATTTGGAATCTGAATTCAAAAAAAAGACGAGAGCAATACTTGTTTCTTTATAATTTGCAGCAAGGCCGTAAGAAGGTATGGACACTATCGCGAAAGGAGCGACCAAATGAACAAGTATACCAGTCCTCACGTTGGGTTCCGGTGCTGAAGGATATCATGGAGGATGCAATTGATGATAAGCTTGACACCAAACACTTCCCGTTTCTAGCGGGACGTCAAATCAACCAACCGTTTAGGGTGAGATTTTTACTTAGTGCTGCATGTTAACACCATTAAGGTTCTGGAGTCTTAATATTCAGAATCCAAGTAGCTTTTTATTCATGTAGTCCATTATTTCAACGTATTAATAATAAAACTTTAAGAGCCCCAACCTCGGCGCGTTACGGGCAGTGGCATAAGGAACGCGGACAGCAAGCTCAGTATCGCAGTGGTCCGCGTTTGATTGTGTTTGTTATTGGAGGATTAACGTACTCGGAAATGAGAGCGGCTTATGAGGTGACCCAGGCGAAGAAACCGTGGGAGGTTATCATAGGTTCCGACCAAATCATTACTCCTGAGAAATTTCTGGCAAATCTTCGCGATTTGAACAAGCCGAGAGAACAATGACATGCGGCCGGGCACAGGGTCGAATTCGTTTTAGACGAAGTGACGCCTTCATTAAGGAATGTAATAACGATTTAGCGTTGCTACAGCGTTTGTGAAGAAAGGGATCAATTCAGAATTGAACGACTCTGTAGTCCGTTTTGATTAGCCGCTGCTTGTTTAGACGGATGTATCCGATGACACTGTGGAGCAATATGTATAGTCGTAATTATAATTTGTTGCTTGTTAGTTATGACATTCCGGTTTAATGGACCTCGTCTGGTCATATTTATTTATTACGTGAAAGTGATATGTAAACTAACGAGAGTATTATCTCTGGTCGTTTCAGTAATTACTCATTCCTTTTAAAATTGTATCCATAGGGTAAGCCTTTACATTAGCATATAAAACTTCTTTCTCCTTCAGACTGTAAGCAATTACGCTGCTGTTGTGTAACATTATTACTAATGGGCGAGAACTTACCGGAAGGCACTAGAGCACAGAGTCCGATGGTATAAAGGTCTGGCTCTGCTGATTCGTTGAGGCAGAAGGCAAGAAAGAGGACAACTACGCGCTTCCAGTTGTGTTGTAAATTCTTTTGAGTACCCATTTTGAAATTTCAGCAAAGGATTGCTGTCATGTTAGCACAATGTAGTGTGAGACGTTCTCAGCTATTCTGATTGCGACAATTGCAACAACTGCCTATCAGGAGATGAATTAAATTTGGTTCTTAAATATAGCCTCCCGACGGTTTTCTGCCTCGTCGTGGCTGAGAGGTTTTCATAGGTGTTGAGCTGTGATGTACAAAGAGGGAATCATCTCCCCAGCGCGGTCTTCCAAGCTGAGAGGGAGTCAGACGTTTCCATCAAGAAGGCCAGGCAAGAGGAAGCAGTTATCATGTATAATATATAACATTCTGAGAACTGTCACATTTGTCTCATATCGCTTAACATCCTCGTGATGACTATTAAGGAGTACGAGGAACACTAACCCAGGCATAGATACATACGAGCAAACCAAAAACAAAGCCTTCAGAAAACTGTGAAGTGCATTACTTGGATAGTTGGATAGCCCGTCTTCACTGGCTGTGTGAGCCCTAGCGTCATCTCCACTTTTCGGAATTCTGCTTGTTTAGCTATTGTGGTTCCCTGAAGTCTTGAAGTCAGCCTAACCAATGTCTGTCCCAAGTCGTCACCACCACAGGCAGCCGCCGCCATTATGGATCAGAAGGAAATGTGCCAACATGAGACTAGTTTGATACCAGGACAGTGGTGGATCCTGGCATCGGTTTACTCTTAGCTGGGTTTCCTTGTGGGAATGCCGGACTCGTTCTCAGTTTGGGAGACCGTGCTGTGGGGACGAACCTCCTCGCGTACATCGCCAGACCTACACCCAGGAACACCACCCAGCCCCGATGGGGCAGTAAACGGTTGGGAGGGTTAAATGCGTTACGACAATTAAACATCGCTAACCGAATAGCCTCACTCTACCATTCCAAAAGCACCATTTCATTAGTTGTTTTAACGTTCTTATTTATAGCCCCAAGATCATACGATGTAGAAGTGAAGAAAAATAAATGAAGAAGAAAACAGTAGATGAAATAGACAAATGTGCTCATCCCTGCCTCTAGCTCCTCTGAATTTCACATGACTTCATCTCGAAAGAGGAAGAAAAGTGGAATGTCTTGTAGCTCTAGGCTACGGCCAAACTTGATAAATAACCGGAATCCTGCAGGTTTTGCTCAAAATTCTTTACTTCTGTTTTTGCAAAACCTAACATGGCTTCATGCATTTGCAGCTAGTATGCTCCACTGACAATACTGGTCCTATAGCGAATTCGGCCTTTAAACTACCGTCGTAAGAGTTGGTCGACATCGCGTTTCGTTGCCGTCATTGTTCCTAAGGTTGTGGAGTTTTTTTCTGGTTCGTTCTCTTAATACGTGCCGATTAAGTGTAATGTTGTGAATAGCGTATGTACTCGTGTTAAGTTGCTCGGTTTCAGTTTTCAGCCCTGTAGGTTCTGGTCAAGGGGTCCTAATTTGGGTCATGAAGTTTATCCTAAGCTATGGCTTACCACATTAGAGATACTCGTTGGAATTGTGCCTTAGTTTTTTGCAACCAATATCGTTTAGAGCATTTTTCAGTGGGTTGTCAGTTCAGCTATGGCGAAAATTCGAGCTCGCGATCTCCGCAACCAAAAGAAGGACGATCTCGTCAAGATGCTTGTCGAGCAGAAGACTGAGCTCGCTTCACTCCGGGTATGTTAGTTATTGCTTCTGCTATAAGTTTTGTGTATCCCAGCACTTGTTTTACTCGATCCTCTTTTTCTCACAACAGTCATCCACTATTATCTTCGGATTTTAAGTTTGGGTTTGTTTACTGACTGAGGATTTTCGCTCTTCCTCATGAGGGCATCCATCGAATGTTCTTCGAGTTTGTTCTCCCTGGAATCCTGGGATAGCACTGGTAGGGCGTTCTCAGGCAATCACCACAGGAGTATGCTAAATATTGTTGATTGCTCCGTTTAGCTCCGTTCTTGCGCGTAGTGTGATTGATCACTTTGCTCGTCATAGAGCTTTATCAAAGTTTCACAATACTGGCAGCCTCTGTACCTTTGTTGATTCCTGGTGTATTGCTGAATGTGTTTCAGCGTTTTGGTTATTTAATTTTATGTGGATGCTTTTAGGTTTCTAAGGTCACTGGTGGTGCGGTTGCTAAACTCTGTAAAATTCGTGTAGTCCGTAAAGCGATAGCTCGTATCCTTACTGTTATTAACCAGAACTACAAACAAGAACTTCGAAAGTACTACGCTGTGAGTTTCTTATCCTTAATGTTTTGTTTCAGCCGATATCGCTTGTTTCATCTACGATTTGGCTGAATATTTACACATGACTTCACGTTTCTCGTTATGAAACGAGCAAACCGAAATGGGAAAGCTTTTTTTGTGCACATGTTTCCAGCACAGTTATTCATTATAGACTGGTCTCATTAGTTCACATACTGAGGATTTTCATGACATAACTGTTTGGATGTAAGTGTTTGTGTAAGGTCTTCATTCTTTACTATTTAGGGTCACAAGTATAAGCCAATCGATTTGCGCAAGAAACAGACCCGAGCCATTAGAAGGCGATTGACGAAACACGAGCAGAGTTTGAAGACTGCTAAGCAATTGCACAAGCAGCGTGCTTTCCCTATGAGGAAGTTCGCTGTCAAAGGGTGATTTGCGTGTTATGTTGTTCCTTAATAAACCATTGTTAAAAACATTGAAGAAGCGGTGTTTAGTGTGTTAACTCTGTTTATATTCATTTGCTTAAGAGGAGGAAGCTTTGTTTATGTAATAAATGTGGATCGTTGTTTGGGGCTAGGATAATTGAAGGATATAAATTTTTTCTTTACAGCTTTTCTTGTTAGGGTTGTACCTGTTTTCACATTCAAGGGTCATGTTTCCTTTTTAGTATGAATGGCAAGTGAATGATATTTGAAGTGTTTTATTCTGAACAAGGAGGAAGTCGTCAAGGTCTTATGTAGGGATTACACATTGTTATACAGAGATCTACTATGGGTGACGTTCCAAAATCTTCGTATCCTTTTGGGTCGCAGTGGCTCTAGTCGGTCGCTCACAGCACTTCATTCTTGAATGGATTAACATTTGCGAAGGAGAGGTTGTCGAATAGGTAGCCATGATGAAGCTTGGTATGAAATATAAAACGTAAATTTATCGGTGCAAGAAGAGATTGATTATTCATTTCAAAGTAAAAGGGAAGTTGGTTTTTAGAAAAAGCAGTGAGGTCTCGCTGATCATTTGGGTGAAAAACACGTATTTGCGTTTGTTGGTGTACTTGATACTTGAATGGCCGTTCTCACTGGTTGTGCGGACCCCAACTTAATCTCCATTTTCCGGAGATTTGCTGGTTAAGCTCATCATGGTTCGTTGGAGTCCCGAGGTCAGTCTGGCCAAAGTCTGCCCAGGTCTTCACCACCACAGGCTGTCGCAGCCCTTGTGGATCAGAGGGAGATTTGCAACCATACGACTTTTTATGCCAGGATGGTGGTGGGTCCTGGTATTCGTTTACTCTTAGCTAGGCTTCCTGGTGGAAACGCCGGACTCCCTCAGCTTGGGAGACCCTGCCCGGGGATGAATCACCCGCTGTACATCGCAGTCCGACACCCAGGAACACCTCCCAGCCACGTTTGTTCGTATAGTGACTGCAAACGTCCATGCGTATATGTGGTCTTGGATGTCCTGTGTTTTTCCTGCATCTTTTCACTGTCGATACCACGGATTCCTTTAATTCAAGTAGATTTTTTGCAATTAGTAATAGGACTCCTGCAATACTTCAGTAAGTGCTATTGTTTGTGCATCTATGTTATGGGATCATGACGTTAACACTATGGGCTTTATTATTCTACTTCTTGATGTTAAGCGTAGCGTTTCTTTAGCCAACTTTTGGGTAGAGAATGCCCGGTTTGCATAGAATTGTTGGATTTCTAATTACTGGCTAAGATGTATTTCCGTTAACAATTGCAGCATCTAGCTAGTGATACAACCGCAGTAGTGCTGAGATATTTGCAAAACTTTGGGCCGCAGGTGTCTGCGGTCGGGAACGAACGCGCTATTATCATTTTTTGGGGGACTAATGCGTTCACCACCACACCATGGGTGTCGTTTGATTTGCCTTTCTCTCAGATAGTCTTCTATGTAACAGAGCCATCATGACGGTGAACGCGTTAGCCTCCAGAAAGGATAATAGCGCGTTCGTTTCCCACCGCAGACACCTGCGGTCTGGAGCTTCGCAATACAATAAAACTCAGCACCATTGTGGTTGTATCACACAATAATACCCTGCCGTGAAAAATTGCAATGGACATTAAATAAAAAGTCAACATCTAGCGAGTATAAATCCATCTGACTTGAGTTTCTATGTCAGGCTTTTCCTGTAGGTTCTCATTCATGACCTAGTTAAAGATATCTATTCTGACGTTCAAGGTGGCATCCATGGTAAGTGTAGTTTGATACAAATGTATTGCATCCCACATAGAATTTTTAAAAGCAAATTCTGAGGTAGACCTAAGGAAGATGAGCAGGAGTTATGTGAAGGATGTGATCAATATCCAATGTGAAGGGGTTGAAGTTGCATGTCTGGCACATTCCGAAGGTGATGTAAAAAATTCTGACGTGGGTCAACTGATTCGCATCACATGTGAGAATTAGTCAATAACAATTATAAAGTTCGGTTTTTGGGTGTCCTTAACGGTGTAGAGTAGAAGTAACAGTGGATGTAAAGAACAAGTAGGTATGTTTGTTGTCGAGAGCATCACGGGTACATATTCCATTGATGGAAGTACTGAGCGTTTACCACAACTTGAATCTATCTCTTAATGAAAACATGGTTCTAAAATTGCTCAATCTGTCTCGTTCCACAATTTCAGTGTCAAACTCCAAGGTTCCGACTGAGAAAAGCCAGCTCTGGGGTTACGACTAATCAGTTGAGCACACTACGGTGCTGGATAGATGGTGGAAAAGTTTTGATGCACGAAGGGCGGCGACCGTCTTCGTAGTGAACACTTGGGAACGCTCTCGTGAACTGTCTTGAGGTTCCAGGGAGAATCAACTCGATCGGCGTTCGACGACATTTATGCAGCAGGCAAAATCCTCAGTTGCGGCAACCGAACTTACTTGCAGAACCGAACAACTTTGTGGATGACAAATGCGTGAGAACGAATCGAATGAAAGAAGTACTTGGATCAGCACAACATGTGGAGCTCGCTCATATTAATATCAGCAGCTACTGTTGTTGTTATTCTTAAAATCTTACGGCCAACTGTAAAAGATCATAGAGAGACCTTCTTGCAAAATAAAACTAATGAACATCTATTTCTTTATACAGGCGATGATTCAGTAACTGCTGTGATATAGGAGCTAAATGATATTTTATTCCTCTTCTTCCTCTTGGTCTTCCTCTTCTTCCTCCTCTTCCTCCTCCTCCTCCTCTTCTTCCTCTTCTTCCGCTTCCTCGTCCTAAATTCAGAAATCGTTTTTTTTTCTTTTGGTGGCTCACTTTATCGTTACTGTTGTCTTGATTAAGAGCACCTTTGTCGTTATTTTCAATAAGTTCTTAATTTGAAAAAATTCCGATTATAGGACGTTACTTTACTGGCCTAATTATGTTTTTTTTTCCATACCTCTTTCTCTTCCTCTGCGTGTTCTTCCTCCACCTTACCATTCTCGAGGGCCTAAAATGATTAGAAAAAATTTGGCTTCTCGTGCGACTGTCTCAGGCAGTGTTAGTTTTTCAATCTGTATGTGAAGCAGTGAAAACGGTATTTTAAGGTTGTCCATACCACGTGCTCGTTCTCTTCCACGTCTTGGTCTTCGTCCATTGTTCCGCTTGCTTTTACCGATTGATTGTCAATCTCTGATTGACGCGATGACTAAAGTATGTCTAGTCGTTGCAAACGTTTGCGAAGAAAAAAAAACTTGTAAAAACTAAGAACGATAGTTTGTTTCTTGCGAAATCATAAGAGCATATGATTTTACTTTCAGCTTATCGATTTATTCATCAGAAATTCATATTTCAAGTACTTCTCGCTCAGTTATCTATTGTTAAGCCAACTGAGTGGTTAAATTTTACTCACGGGTGCCTTTTCTTACAGCGTAGGTGGCTATATAGCTTCTTCTCCTTTCGTTTCTAATAAAATAGAATGTTAACATTTTATTTACTGCCTGTTGTTATTTTTTCACGGCAGGGGATATGAAATACAGCCACTACTGTACTGAGATATTTCCAAAACTTAGACCCCAAGCCAGATCGAATCTTCGATTACACTTTCCGGAAGCTCACGTGTTGTCCACTGCCCTAGAAGCGAAAATGTATTCCGGAATTTAAATTGTTGGCCATGTTCATCCGTCTGTAATTTTGCTACATGGCGCGCAGCTCCCTTGATATTTCACGTTTTTTGAATCTCTTCTACTTTCTGTCGGCGAAAGAACGACTGTCAGCTTTCGTTTAAGAACGAACATAAGCTAAGCAATTTTTTACTATCAGTTTTCCTGCCATCCACGGAAAAATTGTGCCGTACCTCTCTTTCTTCGAACTTCTTCTTATAATGTCCGAATGGATCAGCGCTAGATGCACTGCCAGGTGGCTTAGATTCTTCCCACTCTTTAAGTGCCGCTTCATACTCTTCGATCCTGAAATTGTTTATATTTGGAGAATTTGTAGAGTAGACGGCAGCGTTTTACAGTGTGATGCCATATTTTAACACGCTTAAGTTTATCCTTAAACCCTTTATCTTTCTTTTTTCAAGAACCATCGTACTATATTGATTGACATATCGTATCAAAATTACTGCCAGAGTATCCTCTTGAAGTGGTACTGGAGATTTTATTGACTAGTACGAATTTCACCAATGCACTAGTTTATAATTGATCAATGTTGCGGATAATTTGTTGTCAAAAGTTCTGGTCGTTGAAACCAGCTTTTGGCTCGGTATGCTCTTCTTATCGCAGCACATGCTCTGTTTGTTATTTCTGCGTACTCTGGAGATCGCACAGGACTTTTAATCCCTACGAACATTCGCGGATACGCAAACACTTATAGCGCGACGCGCGTTATTTCTCATCGGCATTTGACGTCGTCGAAATGAGGAGAGCTGTGAGCACTGAAAGTTGGCAAAACGATCGTCGTTTATTGATTAGCTATGATGAAGCGGAAATCAGGCTTTGTAAATGTGAATTTTATGTAGCGTACCGTACCATTCTTTCTTCCATCCGCTCTTCTGGATGGTGTTTCGTGGTGTTCCAAATCCAGTCATTCCTCTCTAGAACTCCTAGTTTACTCGTGGTTTCAAATCACTTTGTATTTCTATGAAAAAAGAAAATTACCTGAGATGCCAGCTTATTCGTTCCCGACTGAAGTGGGACGATTCCTTCGGATTTCTGCCTAAGGCTTTCTTCAATATCTTTGCCACCCTGCAAATATTAATTTTCAAGTGCTTCCAGCATATTTAACGCTTATATTGTGTTCATGAAATTACGTGCCACTGTATGAGGAATGACGTCTCGGACTTTGAGGAATCCACCACTACCCGCCTGCGTAGCGAACTTGTTCTGCCCGGAATACCACGGTGTATATTCGGTTCCGCGACGTTGCTGATCTTCGTTCATGTCGAGCCCTTCAATTCGTTGGGTAGCTTGTCGAACAGCACCAATTCCAGGTGGAGCGGACATTCCCGTCTGTGACGCAAAAATGTTTGTTCCTGAAAATTTGGGAGTATAGTGAGAGATCATGCGTGGCCTAGCGATTTAAACTGCAAACGTCAACTATCGTAGTACCGTTTTGGAAAACAAGAACGCCGTGAGTACGACGATCATGAGGAAGACGTCCACGTACGTTAGGTACCTGATTACGATGGGCTCCCATTGAAACCTCTCCAGCTTGAGTTGCCAGACCGTAGTCTCCAGCCTGCTTCGGAATGATCTTCTCGCCTTCCTTGTCCAGGATCGTCTCCCAGTTTTTTTTATAGGTGACTCTTGGCACCTATTAAGGTATGGAGCGAAACTAAGTATTTGTCCAAAAACCAGCTTGCTTATTAAATTTCTTCTGTTGATCTTTTATGTACCTGGAAACGGCTGGCTCCCATTGGAGTCTCGCCTTTTTGCGACGCATATTGGTTCGTACCGCATTGAACTCGAAGTATATTTTCTGAGCGGCGGTCTGGTTCGATGTATCTGAAAAGATAACAGGAGTTCTTTTTTTCATGGAAATATAGTTTCTCAAATTAACATGCTGACCCTAGCTGCTTATCACGAACGATGTTCCAACGAGGCATTCCAGGAGCAGTCATACCACACTGGGAGTCGAACTTGTTGGTGGCAGCTTGCATTGAGAGAAATGTGTTGCCACATTTCAGTTGTTCCAACGTCCATCTTTTGCGAGATCGGCTCTCGTCGTCACGATAATCCTGAAAATGAAAAGGAGAGATTAGTTCACTTGAGGCTTTGCTCTTTCTAATGAGGGCTTTACTTGCAATTTACAAACTTTTTTGATGAGTGGTAGAGATTGACGTGATCGCTAAACAAACATTTATTCACGGATTTCTTGGCACTGGGAAAAATGTTCTAAAGTGAAAGACCATCATTTCTGTCGAGCTCAAGAATTCGTTGCTTAGTTTAGAACATCTGTTTGCGTTCATTATTAATAATTACGCTAATAATAACAGCAATATTAGTCCTCCCCACTCTAATGATCTGCCGCCTCATTGTGGCTATGGATATTCCTGGGACATCGAAGAGCTGTGTGGAGCTGGGGTTCATTCTAGTGCAAGGTTTGAAAACTGAGCAATCCAAGCCAGAATCTCAACAAAGAGTAAACCAATGTCACAGTGGATTTCGCTGAGCTACCTATGGCCGCCTTCTCGCCAAACAAAGTGGATATAAAGCCGTTTGTACGTAAACTGCGATCTCTTTTCCTGCCACTAACGAATGGAGTCCGCTGAGCAGCAGTGCGTGATGTGGTCAGATAATGCCACTGTTGGTGTCTGCTCGAGTCATTCGTTCACTGTCGGGATTGTAGATGAATAGTGACCATAAATGAAGCTTTTATCTTGAAGAATATTTGAGGTCGTCTTTTTTGCATTAAGAACAAAACGTTCGTAAACGTCTGTTTCGCAAGGCTTTTTGCCTAACTTTTTTGACTCAACGTCTCTGCGATATATCTATAAAATACAGTAAAGGACCGTTATTGGATAACACATACCTCTTCTCCCATGGTGGTAGTCGTGTGGATTGTAGACTGAATGTGAGCGCCTTGAGAGAGCCGGCGAAAACTGCATCCCGCCTCCACTTGAGACTTGTGGATTTCCGCCTACCTGTTGATTCTTGTGTTACCTTGTCCGAAGCACTTCATAAAAAAATGTGCAATGTTGTCGTCATTATATTTATCGTTGTTTAAAGTTGTTTATAATTTAGACGTATAGGTGAAAGTAACCCTATAGAAATCGACTAAAATCAATAAGGTATCATTTAATGAAAACAAACCTTTTGAGATGAAATATGGGAAAACTATCGGGAAATAGTGAACTAAGGAGGAAGTAGCACTGATGTTAGGAAAAATTTAGGTGACACAGTTCAAATCCATTAGGGCATGATCTCATCCTGTATAAGGTGTATGTGGTGGAATGGTGAACTCAAGAATGATCAATGAATGGGAAATCTCGAAGGGAAAGTATGAGATGAACAAAAATTTTCGACTTACAAACATGTGGAATGCTCGTATAATTGTGGTATAGTTGTAAGATTCACAGTAGTAATTAAAGCAAAGTGTAATAAGATAACTGTTGAATAGCTTCTTTTATTACATATTCTTCGTCAACTATTGCCACTAAAATGATGTTGGTCCATGTAGCTTCAGATGTAATTAACTGCAAAATAAGTAAGGGCAGTTCCCAAGATCGACTTTATATTTACCTCGGCACTAATATATTATAATTCGCCATTTTTCTTAATATGGGGCAAACCTTGGCCAGGCTGTTTTCGGGACTCCAAGGAACCACGATGCCTAAACCAGCAAATCTCCGGAGAATGGAAATTATGCTGGGGCCCACACAACCAATGAAGACGTACCATCCAAGTATCCAAGTAAGTATTTTCTTGATAAGCACACACGAGTTTGTTACTATGCTCTTAATTGACAAAAGCTAACGTTTCGACGGATTTAGCTCTCTTCAGTTTTGCTAGGAATTTCAGATTTTCTGAGTTGTGGAGAGCATTCCTTTCATCCAACGTTTGTTTTGTATTCTTCTTAATTCGACTGAGTCATACAGTGCTTACGTTTCGTGTTCCTTTTTTTTTTAAATGAAGGAACGGGTGCACTTATTTTTTACACGATGGACCAGTTATATAGTTCAAGAGTTGCTCTCTTCAATACACGCTCTCCTCCCACCTTAGTGACAAGACGCAAACGTTTACTGATGAGGTCTACGGTATCTTCGAGATAACGTCATTGACTTTCGACAGGCCAAGACAATGTCTTGATTGGAGATCGGATTATTCTATGATGACTATGTTCATAGCATTACCTATTCACTTTCTGTACCTTTTATATATTCATTTTTTTATGCTTCTAAGCTGGGCAGGAAGGCAATGAATAGGAGTAACTTTATGAGAAAAATTTTTTTTCGATTTCAACTCTCCAAGTATATCTTGCACTGTCTACCAACTGCTTGCGCTACGTAGTGTGAAGTTGGAGGCTAATCACCCAGTACTTCAAAATTCAAGAGCGCGCTATTCTTCTAACACAAATTCGTACCGGGTTTATGTTTTTACAAGGCAGAATTTTGCTTGAAGTACCAGTATATTATTATACAATTCGTGTGCGGGATGGTAGAATACTGCTTCTTGGAAAAGATATGGCCTTAACGTTGCTTATTCGCTTTTTTTCTTAACATAAACGAGGAAAGATGAGTTTAATAATAGATCTGTATCATCATTCCTAAGCTGTTTACTGCCTTGTTATGGCTTGGGAAGGGAGTGTTTTTTGGTGTGGGACCGCCATGTATAATGATGGTTAACCTCAATGTGGTCTTCCAAGCTTAGAATAGGTTCGACATTCTGATCTGAAATTTAGCAAATAATAAGCCTATGCTACCGCACAATCATGCACGAGATTTCCGTGTTTATTTTGTCGCTAGGATCACTGAGAAAGAGAGTATCGTGCCAAGACTTTGATACTATTCGTGTCGCTTGTGCAACTTTAGTACGCGACGGTGACAAATGGAGTGCACTGTTGTCCTTTCGAACTACTGCTAAATAACGCACCAGAAGTGATAGAGGCTGTCATCATATTTGACAGCTCGTTGCATATTGAGTTCTTTCTGTGTTAACTATACTATAACCTTGATTTCTGAGTGAGCAAGACAGCGAAAGCTTAGTGGTTTCCGTGGTGTGCTATTTATTGCAGAAGTCCACTTCATTTCTCTTTGTTTAGCGCAGAAACTTGACTCGTGCAAAACGTTTCTGTTGGGAATCCAAAGTTTATATTTGCAATTTTTGAAAGTTCTTTCTCATTTAAATTATTTACGATCGCTCTTTTTTTTCATGTTCCAGTTCAACTCTGGAAACACTGAAATGGAGGGGATGTGATTCTTCTTGCCTTTCACCTTCAGCTCATTCGATTGCGTAAAAATTTCACATGTTTCGAGTGGATGAAAAGAAAATTGCTTTTCTTTTAATTTTAATGGACTTCATCCTTCAAAGGTTTTTCCTAGCAGGTAACTGGAAATGTCGGAATTGAAAACAGATGTAGGTATAAAAAATTTTCAATAGGAACAATTTTTCATACAACAAAATCATTTAGGCAACTTCTATCATGAAGCGGAATATGAGAATTTTTGAAAAAGTATGTAAAATAATTATTTGTACACAAAGAGAAGCTTTTTAAATCAGCATGACCGTTTGCAAATACACTTCGCAAAACTAGTTTCTTTCTGAACATTCCAAATAAATACTGTTGTAGGAATCCCTCCTAGCGGCTCTCCATTAACGGAAACGGGTGGATGCTTGCTTGTCCACCATCTTTGCTTAGATCATCAGCGGTGATTTCTTGTACATTATGCGTTCGTCGTAATCCCCTTCTTGGGTTAATTCTATTGTTTTTGGCATCTTGTTTCACTGGACTCCGAAGAACATAGCTGAAAAGGTGCTTTTCAAGTATCCATATTTTGTATTCCATTATAATTGGTGACAGATTAGAATTAAATGCTGTTTCCGGTGAACATAGATGATATCACCAGCCTCGAGTTGCAAGTCAGCTGCTGGGTTGATAATGACGAATGAAATCGTATTACTTTTGTCAATATCTTCTCCATTGTCGAGCACTGAACAGTTCACTTTCAATAGTGTTCTGATTAGAACAAAAACAAATAAAGTTTTATTTGTGAGTATATCATAGAGAAGTTAGTACCGTACTTCTATGAGTTGATAAAAAACACAAAGTTGATAGATCTGTAGGCTTTCGGAAATCATTGTTTAGACCAAGTATGCGTTCAGTCAACTCCAAAACGCTTAATGGAGTCGAATAAATGATTAATCCTAAGGAGTGAGTCGACGCCGAGTGCTTTATCCTTTTATCATTTATATCAAAATATAAGACATTTTCTAGAACTGCTGAGCATTTTCGGTGCTACGTTCTGATATGATGGTTACTCTGGATCTTATAGGAAATACATCTTCTCATTGTAAAGATTGTTTTAAAATTCTCGATAGTCACTTATTCTCTTTTTGATGCACTAATTCGCTTTGGCTAAGTTGTTTCGCTTTAGCGTAAATTCCTGTACATTTTCTCGGAGAATCTTTATTGCCATCTTAAATATATGGGCAAGTACTTCGCGATAGGAACAAAACATACACTCCTCATCCATGGATATTCCCATATCCCTCATTCGAGATTTAACGTGGTTGTACATGTCCTTCCTTCGTTCCCTCGATATTTCTGCGATGTCCATTGTTCGATATTTTTCTTCCATTTCATGTGAGACCTTTTATGAGAGAAATGGTGTTATAATTGGATGGTAAACGTCTTCAATTATATATGCCTGTTTCTTTCATTTACTCACTGTTTTTGAGTCCATACACTTTGTCCTGAAAATGCCAATGGGTATATCTGCAACCGATGAGCAGAGTTTCTGATACAATCGTCCGTATGTCTGTATCCATAGATCGTCGGACGTCAGCGTAATCGAAGTGAGATAACCACTACCAGCCGTCTGGTCAATTCCTAACAAAAGTCTCGTTAGCGTCACTACATAGGGCTTGATGATCGCCTAAACACTAAGAAGAGTTTCGTTACAATTGAAAGAGAACGTGTTTTTCACTACGAATACCTGATAAAGCAATCTATCCAACATATTAGCGCTGAATACTCCACCTTGTGCGAAAGGAATGCGGAACATGAAAGGCATATGTGAGCCTCGCTTTCGTTCTTTCTGCAGTTAAATGTTGTTCAAGTTATCATAAAATTATGTCGTCATAGTAAAATTGTTTTAAAAAGTAAGGAAACTTTAGGGTCCCTATGCTTGTAAATTAATGCATAGCTAAATTCAGAGTTCAGTAGATGTAAAAATAAAATAGATCTGTTAGAACTTGCATGGCACATCGGCAGAGAGAGGTAAATAGTTGTTTAGGAACCATTTTGGTTAATTTTATGTAAGGTAGCATTTAGTTATTAGTGGCATCCACGATATGCATTCGTCATTGCTTGTTCTGAGGTTTGATTATACGGCTTTCATTAATTGCATTTATATGTTATGTCTTCCTCAGTGCAATCAGTGCTATCCTACAGTTGAAGCTTAACTAGTTTCAGTGCCGATTTATGCTCTTCAGATCATTCTCGTTGATGCGTAATTGGCGATGGCACCGACAGAGTTAAAACATGGCTGAGAGGAAAGCAAAAGCAACGGCCTCGCGTGGATAGCACGTGAACCCAGGAGAGCGTAATCACACGTTCGAAGTCTAAGTTTCCAAGTTTTGATCCCTTCTCAGCATCGTTGTAATTGTGCATGCCTTTGCTCCCGTCAAAGCCTTAAATTCATGGTCATCGATAGAATAAGGACGTTTTCGACCTTTCATCTTCAATTCATTGCGACGAAATTTTTGAAACCAACGTAAAAGGATAAAAGGATAAAGCTCTCGGCGTTGATCAATCACTGAGAGATGCGCCATGCATTCGACTTAATGAAGTATCGTTGGAGGTGGTTGAATGCATATCTGGCCTTTCAATGACTCGCGGTGGCCTACCGATGTATGGAGCCAGTGCTGCTATCTTCCCAGACATGGCTGCCACTTATTTTCCGACCCCAGAGTGAAGGAATGCTTGGTGAGTCATGGGCGCGGGGATCAATTCCACATGTGTGTCGCAGTGCCGCCTCCAACCATTGCGCCACACGCAGCCGTACTCCTACGCGAAATCAACATAGTACTGTGTAATCGGAAGAATTTTCTGGCTCCATATACCATCAGTATTTTGAAGTCTTTGCGCTACGTACTTCCAAGTTTGAATTCACGGAAGTAGATTTGTCGAAATTTCTGTTTTGGCGTCTTAGGTTCTAATGTTTAAAGCTTGCCAATAACACTTTACATTATATTTCAACTATTCGGAGCTAAATTAAGGAAACGAGTTTTGCAATGATATAAAATAGTGCGGCATTCAAAAGAAAAGAAGAAAGAAAAAATTGCTGCTAAAATGTTTAGAAGAAAATGACCTTACAAATCATACATTAATTCACGAACAACCTAGTAATTCTTCCAGAGAGCACAAACTACTAAGAAGCTGTAGTACGGGATGAGAACGAATCAATATTTTGCTAGTACCTGTTTAAGGGTACTCAGTGATTAACGAGAATGCCGGTGATAGTGGTGATATTGGGTCACTCGAAAGTCCTATGGGGTTTTTTTTTTACACATACTAAAAATTCAGTTATATACTAGAGGTACAGAAGTTGCTAACTTCACTTGCGTAAAAATGACCAACTTCATCTCATTTGTGTTCTAACCATTATCTCCGTCTTCTGCTACTGTAGATACCAACACATTTGCCGATTATTTTATATTATCACTAAGAATCTACGCCGAAGTCGCATAAAATCACGGCAGTACATGAAAGGCGAAGGGTGTCTAATAAGGCGGTCTGGAGGTGGTTTGTCAAGTTCCAACTTGACTTAAATCTTCAAGCACGTGCAGTTACTATTGGGATATTTATGTTGCTGGAAACACTGTTAAGCTATCCAATTTCTCTGCTTATGCGTAGCTATATGGTAAAAGTGTGTACTAGTTTTAGTAATTCCATGTTAATTTTTCTTGTTTCTTCTACGATCGAACCTTTAAGGTAGCGTCAGTCAGTGCACTTTATGTTTTTGCTGATCAGTGGTCCGTCATATCAGGAATGTCGACCTATTTACAAATTCATTGCCATCTCACCTTCTCAAATCTTGACTGTGCCAATGAATATGGACTGTTGGCGTTGAACTGCACGAAACGCATATTACTTGCATGTGTGAGTTCTGTGATCATCCGGAGTCGGGGAAACATTCTAAACGACGAAAGGATGAATTCCATTAGCCTTTTGATTTTTGCTTCCCTTGCTATATGTTTTTTTTCTTGGTGATTTACTACGCCAGTACTACTCAGCAGTGTTATCGGATTTGCGACAACTCCTGTCGTGGCCTACGCCTCCAGCTATTATGGACTTGCTGGTATTTTGAGAAACGGTATTTCTCCAGTATCATGTTGAGTCTGTTTTCATATTTTTCATATCCGCCCTTTCATTATGGTAAATATGATTCACAATAATGAAACAGTAGTCAATCGCGAACCAAATTACTGGTCAGTAAACTTGTTCGAGAGAAATTTTTTCTATTCCACGCCCGCCACAACGTCCGAGTTTCACAACTATTGATTAATTCCAAAGTGAATGTAGGAAAAAGGGTCCTTGTGCCAAAATAAGCTATGGAAAACAAAATACCTCCATAGAGCTCATACTGGCCACAATAAGTCCCAATGCAAACAACTCCTGTAGAGGTCACGTTGTCCCAAATTTTTCAATATTTACTTGTTCATAAGAGAAGTGCTACTAAATAATGTTATGATTTATGAATCATGCTAAATAGGAGACTTATAGCTGTGGAAATGTGTGGTTTTGCTGACGTCGTCATAGTTGACATGGTTTCTCCTCATGGACTTGTTGTTGGAACATGGAGAAGGCTGCTTATCACTGATTTCGAAAAGCATCAGTTTGCCTTCCGGAGGTGAGATTTCGGATTTTCATCTTTGTTGGCAGTTGTTTGTCTTAACGTTAGCTTACCGATGAATTTTTTGTACAGTAATTATGGTATTGCAGTCAGCAAAATGTTCTTCGCTAAGCGATGCTGTTTCTTTGACGACAACGACGTGCTCAGCTCTACTAACGCCAGCACGTAAGAGGTTGTCCAAACTAAAAACGATGTCATTTTACTAAATACACAAATTTAAAAAACGTAGAAATTGAGGCTGACACATAACACCTTAATAAATCCCCTTTAAAGTCTTATGGAGTAGTATGAATGTGTAAGATCATCGTATTCATTTTCCAAATCCGGAATCTCTACTTTTTGTGGAAAGTGTCCTTATCAAAGTCTACAGAATTTTTATATTTGTTACTATGAAAACCCACACTGAAATCTTCCCCTGCATCCAGAATATTCCTGGAAAATAAGAGATTGCATCAAGAAAAGCAGGATTAGGATTCGCTGTTTCTTCTAATTCCAGCAGTAGAACAATTGGATGGAGTTCATGTATTGGGCGGTAGTAGGCTCTTCAACGAAGCTTTTTAATTTGGATTCATTTTCTTCTGCACATCTTAATTAATGGAACTGGAACCTTGTCAGAGATCTACTGTATAGATATTTGTAACGAAAAACCTGAGAAGAAGCCACATTGCTGATTACCTCAATGGGATGATGAGGTTGTACATTCCACTGCTAGTTTTATCCGCTGCAAGTATTATCGGATTGTTAGTCCAGTTGTATTCGTGCGCTGACGTATAAGAACAATGTTGACATGCCTAAAACTCGCCATGTTGCATCTACTCTTGATAAGTTTATTGCAGTAAATGACTAAATGTCTTTTGCTATATGTGACGATGCTTCAACATCTATGGGCGTTCAACAGATTTTACACATCTCTACATCGTAGAATTTCCGATTTTTTGAGTTTAAAGTACCTTGTCCAGTTGCAAGCAGCAGATAGGTCGTTTCTCTCTCAACATGTGACATACAGTATTTGACGTACCGATGTATGTGCGAACTTGCGGATACGTACGCTGTATTCTGAAACAACAAAGCAGCAACATGTTTAGGCGCGGGACATCGATGGCAAGTAGGAGATAAAATTGAGAGGAGAAACTTTGTCGGCAAGAAATTCATGCCTTGTTTTTTAAGAATAAAATTTTTTTTTATTGAAACACCTGTTGGGTGGCTTTCGGATGTGTTGTATAACAGAACATTCCCGGTTTCCCAAAAAAGGTTGAAAAGGAAATAGTTCTTTAGAAGAGACTAACAGAAAACAAGGCAAATCTACATAACGTTCGAGTGATAATTTATTAGGAGTACCTACAGGCCCCGAGAAGAGCAAAGCTATAGTCAACAATTTATTGCCAGTTGTGCAAAAATCATCGTTTACGATTTCACATTCTTTCCATGGTCCTCGTATTCCCAACTATTGATAAGAGAAACTGGGGGAGTAAGTGACCGTTTTCTATGGATGATTACGAACTGTGATTTCGGTTAGAAGAGCAACCTGTTGTGACTATATGCAAAGTGACAGAGGCTCACGACTTCCACCATTCCATCATAGAGAACTATTTACGGGTGCTCAGCTACCGTAAAGTGATGAGCCAGTGGATTCCGCAGCAGTCGCAATACGACCTCCTTGGGTATCCGTCTTCTAGATGGTGCTGCTTACAATTCACATAAGAGAACCTCTGAAAGATCACATGAGGTGGAAGGATAGTTGGTTGCCCGCAACATCGACGAGCACTGCGTTTTATATGTTCCACGAATATGCGACTTTAGCAAGACTTGTGCCAAATTCGCGCTAGATCTTTCGCGTTCTTCCATATTGCTGGTGGTACATGCATGCCGTACTGAGAGTTAATGTTGTACCCTAGGCCTGTCGACGCGAACGCTTGTGCAAATCAGGTTTCTTAGTTGAGTGCAGTTGTGAGAAACAGGTAGCTGGCACAAGTTCAAGACTATATCTGCTGCAATAATGCTGGACAGTACATGTTTCAGTTCGTTAGCAGTATCGGAGCTCCAATGGGGAGTAGTTTTGCACATCGCGTATAGTTGGGTACTTGAGCCATCTGGTTCCTGTGTATTATGAGATTCGATGAATTTTCTATTGGACTTTTGACGATCCTATTCAGGAATTTAGTAGTTGAAGTCTTATCTAACTAAATTTGAAAAGTAGTGGGAAAGAAGAAACGTAAAACTGTTGCATTAACTTCATGATAACACATGGATGCCGTGCTTTTCCGCTTGAAATACAATTGAAAATTAATACTTCTTTTCCGTACTTCTTTTGAATGCATACACCTCGACATTTAGCACACTCTTCTTCGTGGTCCGAGTCTGTGGAACTTTCTTCCGGTTTCTGAAATGAAACCTGAACATTCATGTGGGTGGAATAACCGTTCTTTAACGTAGACAGCTGTTTAGAAATCTGTGTACGACCTCGAAGTATTCTAGTTTCAGTTGTATATTGTTTTATTTTTTAAGTGTACTACTACTATTGAGGGATTGCGAAGATTTCTTTCCATTTGTCATAGTTTTTTTTTCCGTGGTGCTTTTTTATAGAAGCATTATACTCTATGTTACACATAATACCTCCATAACCATCGCAATTGAAGGTCGGTGTAAGCTATCCGTAGGAACATCAATCAATCTGACTTCTTCCGATCCCTGAATGAATTTCTTCTCATTTTCCGTTCTCTTACTTTTTGAGGACAGAATATGGAGGTGTTAAGTAAACGATAGCAACCTTCGGAAAAACGCATACATTATCTGATACGATCTTACTTATTGTGGAATCTTACCTTTGACTTCTGTAGAAGTCCCTTTCTCCTGTACTTCGATAATTTTTTCACGCCTTCTTCGAGATCAGGTACATCAATCGCCACTGCACCTGGAAGCTATTTGAATTTTAAATTTTCAGGCTCAAATTTACGTTCTTGAATCTGTAAAGAAAGATCGTATGGGTACTTCATGCGAAATTTTCCATCATGAAAGCAGCTGTTCAAAAGATGCTCCATCAAACCCAATTTTTGTTTTCTTTTCCATTTTGTAACGTTTTTCAAAAAAGTCTAGCATGATAAATATCTATATAAATATCTGAGAATTTACAGAACTCGTTAAGAACATCTTTTAATACATTTCTTAGTGGCATGGCTGCTGTGGTTAATATGTAAAAAGTTGTTGATCAATCGTTGAACGTTGCGCCATGCATTCGACTTAATCAAATATAGCAGAAGTGACTGAATGCATATCAGGCCTACAAAATCGCTTGCTGTCCTAAGGATCTATTAAAAGAGTGTTCTTAGTGCTTTTATCCTCTCAAAAATGTCTCGCACCGATTTCGCGATCCCGGAGGGACGGATGGCTTGCCCTACTCGGGGTGCGGCATGGAGCCAAGGACCCACTGTGTGTATTTGCAGGACACCTCTATCCGGCATGCCACATACGCCCCCTGTGTCAATATGAAGTGTTCGATTTCCCAGTGTTAAAATTCCAGGCATTCTTCTTTCTTGGCTAACATAGATTTCCAATTGTGGACGACCTCATTTGTACACCTTCTTTTGTCAACAAATGAATTATTCATCGTTGTTTGAACAAGTTCGAATCTGTAAATGTAAGACTCGAAATTAACGGTTGTCTGCAATAAGTCATTCCATCCACCATATCCACGAAGGTATGAGCACATCCTATGTATAAACACTGCAGACTGCCATATTATACAACGATGACACAACTTTCCCACCGACGGCTCACCACTTCAATGGGTAAAGGAATACAAAGATTCTGAGCACAGTATGTCAAAGGTCTTCATCACTACCCAACACTGGTGTATGTAGTCACTTCCATGGGGGCGAAAAAGGAGATTTGTTAGTGGGCGGTTTCCTTCTCAACCTTCGTTTTGCCATTGTCATTTTCATTTTTTCGGACAGTATCCCAAAAGCAAATACAGTGCAAACCAAGATTATTGGAACAATGAAAAAGATTGAATTATAAATCAATCAGAACAAAAACACAACGTTGGAAATCTTGGATGGAAAGGAACAAGCATTTCGGATCTATTCTCGACTAACGACACCAAATCCTACATTAGCATAGAACGTTCAATGAATATTAACGACAGGTGAGAAAAAAGAACTGAGTGAAGACAATGGGCAAGACGTGCTGTGCTCCTGTTTTCGGCAAGGGTCAGTCTTGAAGCACTAGTTCTTTCAGCTCTTCTAAACAGTAGGGACAGGCAAACACGGCTCACAGTTTAGCCACATCGAAAAACTTGCGCGCATTACATGGGACAGGGCCACGCTTACACGTTAAACTATTTAGATATTTACGACAAAAAGTCAACTATCAGATCCCTCAAGCCGTGATCCACTGATGTCTGCTGAAGGACAACAATTACACGAATCAAAGACGCACTGGGACTCTCACAATGTGTTAACACGACTCGTCTAAGTAAAAAATAAGCTTTTAACACATTGGCGAGACTGTAATTGATTACAGTGGTTCCTACTTCACCTTATAAAGTTTAATTGAAAAATGAAATATAGAACTTTAAGATTTCCTTCTGATGTCGGAATTTTCCGCTAAAAATTTCTTTTATTGGATGGAGCAATTACTACTCCCGACAAGGACTAAAACTTTGCTCAATTCTAGTCAGTACTTCGCTGAATTTATTTGTAGTTTCACTTTTTTCATCTTGCTGATTATCAGTCATCGATTCGCCTATGTGGGCTATAATATCTCTACTCGAGCAAAGGAATCTCAGTTAGTTTTCCAAAAATTGGTCTGAGAAAATTTTAATGCTTCGGGCTGCAGTTACGTTGATTCATAATCATAATCATTAATTAGTGAGCTTGAGGAGCTAGAACAAGCGGAAATGTGTGATTCTCCAGCAAATATGTGGGTTTGAAAACCTTTGTATATGTCGGATCACTAACCGATGTTCGCAATAGTCGAGGCCAGATTGGCTTTCCTTTGTTGATCCCTTATATCTTTTCGGAAGTCGTACAGTGATTCTTCATTTGTTAACCCCATATAATAAAGAATGTCGCTAGACTGGATGATCTGTGCTTTTCCAGGATTGAGGAGTGTTTTAGCGTTTTCTTCGTCTGATTTCACGCCAATCAAACCGACACCATAGCTGAAAGTCGACACCTTGCAGTAGAAAAGAAAGCTGACAAGCGATTAAATAACTCTGTCTGGATGCAAAGCTTTGAAATTCAAGTTGAACCAAGAAAATGGATCGTAAATTTTAAATATGCTGCGCTGTTCAAGTATCATTACTATTTCGCAGACTGTCAAAACATTCACTTTCTTCAAATGATCGCTAATTCACTAAGATAATTCTTAGTCTTGCCGACTAACAATAAACGATTAGCGTTGATGTTCGTAATTTTTGAAAATTAGCGACTATAATGGGCAGCAAAAAAATCAAATATTGCTCTTTTTGTGTTATTTTTTCTCACTGTGTTGACAGCGTGATGATGCTCAACAAGTTCCTAGAGCAAGCAGAACCCGCATAGCTACTCTTTCACGCGGAAGGGAAAAATGGAAGATTTACTGGCCCCGCTCAAGTCACTCGACGACCAACGGGATTACAGCTGACACAGGTGATACAAGTATTGACAGTATGACTAAAAATCTTATCTTACTTTTTATGAGCATGAAAAGAGGCGTAAGTGAAGGATTTGCCAATGAAGTTTCCAAAAAACTTGGAATCCTCGGCCTTTATCATGTAGATTTCGTTTCCAGAATGAAATCCATACACTTTGTGCCATGGTTCAGTGGATTTTTTTCCTTCTTCTCCTCTCGACGTATGCATTAACAACGTAATAAATGTAGATATTCCAGGGCAAATACAATTGTTGGCCAGCAGTGAGTACTTGAATTCATCTTCGCAAATAAGAACCTCAGCGTGCTCTATGTGCATTTTTGTTTCTGGCCTGAAAATCTGCACATACTGCTTAACATGAGGTGCAAAATCTTTAACTGCCCATGAGCGAAGAATTGTATATTCGTCCGTTATAATCTTTTTATTTTGATGACGAGCCGAAAGAACGAAACAAGCTTGTGCAGAGCCGAGGCGGGCCCTGGAATAAGTGGATTAGCCTTCGGAGAAAACAATCGCATTGAAAATACATCGGCGTCAGTTGCTAGGTGTTTCACACGCTATACATATTTGCTCATCGTTTTTATTTTACAGAGAACTACCGGCTGTTACTTTGCTGTGACCATGATGTTCCTTTTCGTCGAAATGCAATATCCACCGGAGATTCATCCCTCACTCAAGATGGGTAGGTTGAGTTATCCGTCTGGAAACCCGGGTAACTGTAAACCTATGCAAAGGATCGCCACCGTCTAAGAGTAAAACTAATCGCAAAGCTCTACATTCCTTCCCGATGTAGAATTGTCTGCGATTATCAACGAGAATCCTCAACCTCTCTCAACATCTCTCAACGGTTTATCGCCTCATCGCGGCTGGAAAGCGTTCCTGGATGTCGGAATGCGATGTAAAGCGTGGAGATTCATTCCCACGGCAGGGTCTCCCAAGCTGAGAAGGAGTCCGGCGTTTCCATCAGGAAGCCTAGTTAGAGTAAACCAATAACAGGATCGACCACTGTCCTGGTACCAAACTAGTCGCATGATGGCAAATCTCCCCGCCGATCCACAAGGGCTGCGACTGTGGTGGTGACGACCTGGACAGACTTTGGCCAGGCCGTCCTCGGGACTCCAGAGAACCGCAATGACTAGACCAACGAAACTCTGAAAAAACGGAAATTATGCTGGGGCTCGCACAACCACTGAAGATGGGCGATCCTAGTATCCAAGTGAGTATCAATAAAAATGAATAGGGAGAGCTATTTCAAAGTTTAAGGGGAGACACCCGTTCGAATAATGAAAACTATTTGCAGAACCCTGCAAATTATACTCTTCTTTGTACAGTATGGGAGGTTCAGACATCCACATAGAAGTTGAGCAAAGCTCGTACTGCGACATGCATCGTTAGAACCAGACCACAACAAACATACCATGCAGGGTATTTCCGGTTATATAACTAAAATCGAGAACATTCTTTTTCAGACACACTTCTTCGCGTTCATAGTATGCACATCACATCGAATTACTTTATGCCATTAAATTGATAATCACCCATATAATTATGGAACCCTTGTCATCCAGGGGCGAAGATCTGGTACGAAATCTCTGTGCGGCGACTTTCTTATACATCCATGCCCACTACTTTGATTAACACAACATAATTTGATTTTGCTTGGGTGACCATAATGAGAAGACGTCATGAAGTATTATCTGCTGCTCACCAATAATTCGGCCAATGAAGAAGAGCTATTTTCTTTTTTGTAATCATTTGAGCAGATATTATATACCTTAGGGCCAAGGGTAGAAACGTTATATACAGAAACGCTCACCGCAAGTTTTTCGCTTGGAACTTCCATACCAAAGCAAAGAGAGGCAGTAAAGTAGAATGGACGACGATAAACATCGGAATATTAGGTCAATAAGGGAGTGGAAACTATGGCTGAGTGCGATTCCATCAGTAATATCCAAATTCTATGAAAGTTCACTTTTCTGTAAGAAATTCTAATGGAAGCCATTTTATGTGGAAATCGTCAAATGGCGCACGCCGCATTCATGGAAATCAACTGCAACTTTACAAGCGAAAGGTGGTTGTTGGTTGACATCCTCGTACTATGGTCTTCCTGATATAAGATCAATTATCCCCCACCCCACTGATAAGATTCGCACCGGATACAAACTGAGCAAGAACTTCTCATCGCCTAAAAATTAGAACAGAAATAACCTTTGGTGAGAGCATCATGAACGAAACTTTATGCCAAAGTATTTGATGAGTCACAATTAGTTTGTCAAAACTCCGACAAGAGTCTTTCTGTCACGATTACGACTAAATCGTAGCCAGAGTTGTTTGTGTCTCCTGCGAGTGCTTTTTGGCCGCAACCTTCATTAGAGACGAAAAAAACATCGAGAAAGTCGAAACAAACGTTCGTCATTCAGTCAGTGCTTATCGGCCAAGATATCTTTCGGACATAAAGACTCCATCCCAATGCGGTGGCAGTTACAACAATGACGCAGCACTTTAATCGTATTTTTGTCTTCTCGACAAAAAGGAGTTCCGATGTGTGACACTACCTCTCTGAAGCACTTTCCTCAGTGAACTTAAGGCAGCGGGAAGAAGATAGAACTGTGGGTAAATCGGAAGAAGTATGTCATGCAAAAGCATATTGATCACGAAATCCAGAAATCCTGTCTACCCCGCTGGGAATTCAACAAATATGATAGACGACTCGGATAAGGAAATATACGCATGGCTCAGAATAGCAGTATCTGCCTGTCAAAGAAGCCACTGAATAATTTTAGAGCTTCGTGCTCTTCTGCGCATTATCATGAGATTTTTTTCCCAAAACTTCTGCTACACGCCCTAGATTTGATTTAATATCGCGGAGTTTGAGCTAGAATTAATGCAGAGATGACTTGCTTATGAAATAAAGCGACTTCCACAGTAAGTGGACTAGGGATTCAATGGATTAATAGGTGCGAAGATGTAAGTGCCATCCAGCTAGGCCTCCTATAATAAGGACAGACATGTTTGCAACTCCCATTGACCAACTATACTTCCGCAAATATAAGTTGAGCTTTATGGAAAGCCACTCATAAACGTCGCTATGCATGAAACAAACCGCTATCTCAGAGTGATGGATGGGCGCGAGTTAACAAAATGGTCGAAATCGAGCTGGGGTTCGTATGACTAGTATATGGTGGTTATCCAAGTATCTATAATTAGTTTCTATGATTAAATTCCCATATTTATAAGGTTTGTTTTACGCTCTCAAGTGTTCGAGTTTTTAAGGACTAATGAAATAGAGACAATGCTGAGTAGGAAAATGAAATTTGTTGGACTAGTCCCCAGTAGGTGGAGGTTAGTAATGCATGTCGCTAGATGTGCATTACTTGCTTCACAAGTGATATCACCTTAGAATAGCCACGTATCAGGTTTTTCAAAACTTTTTATGTCATAGAAGAATCAATTTGGAAACCTTTCAAGGTCTTCATCACGGAGCGCGCTGCCTCTTATGTAGTGTACGCGCTCATGATATAATGGAATTTTCAGCAGTAGACGAGTTTGGTTGTCAAGTTCTGCGGATGATAACAGTATCACTTGCATATGCTAAAATATAAAAAAAATCAGTGAAAAGATTCGGGATTAGTCAACCAGCGACAAGAACCGACCCATCATGAGAAGTCTTTGACCTGTTCAGTGGCCAGTGCTTTCTTTTCACTCGCCTTATTTTCGGGATGTGCATAGAATTCGTCCAAAAAATCTCTGATAAATTCCACATCTAGATGTGTGATTGTTACCACCACGTGCTTTTCATTTTTCGACCACCCACCGCCATAGTCACCGCCGGACTTCTGTCTTTCAACCCATGTTTGTCCTAAGGCTTCAATCTAAATAAAGGACTACTAAGTAAAATGAGGTTAGAACGTTCCAGTATCATCTTTGAGTAACTTGGTCGCTACCTGTGACGGAAGGAGAACTAATGCTACACATATCAGTAGTACGACGCAAAGCCTTGACATCCATGTATCCGGATACCTGTAAGCACTCTAGAAACAAGTGTAAAGCAATGTGTTATAATAAATAAAAGCACTTTAAGCACTTGGACTTCTGTCTAATCCACACATAACTTACTCTCCACTTTGTTAACCCTAACTTAAACAAAAATTTTGTATTCCTGTTTAGGAAAAATGCTTGTCTAATTTAAAATTCTTAACCCTATCATGCTATGGTTGCTTGAATACATCATGCATAATGTCCGTGTAATCGATTCTACTTCAGTAAAATCGACGCCTCACCAATCACCATATCCAACTGTGGAAAAAGTGACCATAACAAAGTAGAAACTTGTGAAAAGGTCGAACTGACGATCACCAGCTCTTTGTAGATGCTCGATACTACACATCCCTTCAATTTTTCAATGAATAGAAGATGTAATAAAATTTCACCAAGCATTGTAGTGATTAAATGCACAATTGGTCTGCCTATATATCAGATCAGTGGAACTCCGAATGGATGTAGAGCTTAGTTTACCCAGGGTTCCCGATCGAACTAACGACTCTGTTTGTATTGTAATGCAGCATGTCTAACTATCGTGCTGCATGCCTCCCTCATAGTGAATAATCGTGAGGATAGCCGTCGAAAGTTTTGAAAGATTCTCACCGGTGAATATCAAACAAAGCATGATGGAGAATAGTAGCAGTAACTGTCTAAATAGAGCCGATTGGTTCATAAACGAACCCCGATTGAGGTCGTTCATCATTGCTTGGAGGGAACCTTTCGCGAGCCAACAATTCAGAAACACTGGCACATACAAACGGCGAAGATTAGGTTGGAAGATCTGAAATGTGGAATACGAATGACTCTGCTATTTTAGGCATCTTCTCATCTGCTAATGAAGGAAAATATGACAATGCTTACAGTGATTGCGAAAGGGAAACTGGTGACCAGTTCAAGAAGGAAGTGAACATTGACTAGCAAGCGAAATAAGTTTCCCTGGTAACTTATGTAGAAAATTATTATCGTCTCGAATATGCTAATAAAAGCGACAATGGTCTGAGCTAACCACAGATAATCGTTTCGGTCCACCCAGAAGAGGTACTCACTGAAAATGTCTCATTCATTGCCTACTCTTCATCACTCGGGTAGCAATCATGTCACCTACGTCTTCTCATCAGTAAGAAAACTTTTCAAAACAGTACAAAGATCGATATGAATGTCCACAATCTCCTGTGCATAGTTATTAAAACGTTTTTTTTGCTTATATTTGTTCGACAGAAGAAAATCTTGCTTGCTTCCCATCTTTCTGTTGTGCTTCTTCGGTTCATCTACAAACTAGACTTCAAACGCTGTATGCAAAGAACTTTGACGTCAGCAACGCTTTTATAGCTTTTTCAAATCAACCATTTTACTTTGTTTTATAGATAAAAGTGGAAATTCATTGTTCTTAGAAGAAAAGAAAAAGAGAAACGTAAACTACTTTTATTAACTCAAAACACCGACTTTCTATAAACCTCGGCATAGAGAGTTTATATATTTATTTATGTGATCTTATAAACTGACCTTCTTTAGCTGATCCGAGGTTGGTATAGGTGTTCGTTGACGTTGTCGTTGTTGTTGGTGTTGTTTGTCGATGGCTGACGTTTCGGCGATTTCGCCTTCCTCAGAGCTTGCACGTATTTTATATTAGAATACTTTAATTACTTGGTGGAAAAGGCTAAAGTATTAATGAAGATTAAAGTTTTAAGTAGATGGTGGGTTAGGGATGCTACGGTCAAAAGCTGAAAGGCTACTCACCGTTATGTAACGAGTGGGACTGGCCCACGCGTTGTTCACGTGGGGGTCGCGAGCACGACACACCCCGGGGTCAAAATATCATTTTGAAATAGGGCGCCAAGTCACGTGTGATAGTGAGGCATTCGTCTTTCCGGTTCATCCTTGGATTTTTGTATGATCTGTCCTAACGGGAGAGATGGGGATTGCATGAGTTCAGGTATAATATACCTGATCTCATCTAACGCATGCCGTGAGGAATATAGCGGGGAAACAGGTAGACCACTTTGTGTCCGCATAAAAGAACATCTAGATGGGAAAGCTAAAATTCGTCAAAACACTGCTCTAGGCACGCATATGGCACAGAAGCACAACGACGATGATTTTGAAGTGACTGTACGGTTCCTAGCGCAGGAGTCGAAAACATCAACGCGCAAAACTCTTGAAGCGTTTTGGATAAATTTCAAAAATTCAAAGATGAACCGGAAAGGCGAATGCCTCACTATCACACGTGACCTGGCGCCCTATGTCAAAATGATGTTTTGACCCCGGGGTGTGTCGTGCTCGCGACCCCACGTGAACAACGCGTGGGCCAGTCCCACTCGTAACATCACGGTGAGTAGCTCTTCAGTTTGACCGTAGCATCCTAACCCACCATCTACTTAAAACTTTGATCTTCATTAATACTTCAGCCTTTTCCACCGAGTAATTAAAGTATTCTAATATAAAATACGTGCAAGCTCTGAGGAAGGCGAAATCGCCGAAAACGTCAGCCATCGACGAACAACACCAACAACAACGACAACGACAACGAAGACCTATACCAACCTCGCATCAGCTAAAGAAGATCAGTTCATAAGATCATATAAATAAATATGTAAACTACTTTTTTCTGGTTGAGGATGAAGAGTTGAAGAAGTTACTGAATACTGAATACTATATTCATTGATTTAAAACTGATAGACTGATTTCGAACTCAACGCACTACTTAATTTCTCCTTCATCATGTTGCACTGATCTTATAAAGGACGGTAGTTTCTTTGAATCATTGACAACTCTTACACAGTACAGGACGCACGAGAGTAATTTGATGAACACATTGAATAGTCGAATCCGTAGACCTAAAATAATGTGGAAAATAATCAGTGGATCATCTATAGCAATTTCCAGCTATAAGTGCATTATTTATCGCATAACCGGCCAAGTGCATTGATTTCAATACATGCGGAGCGAAAATAGTGGCACTGTTCAGCCTTATGTCGACGATTATTTTGGGATAAAAATAGCTTCTGTCTTTGTGTGCTTGCAGCCAAAAGAATATCGTTAATGAATGGCGACCAGAGTTCTCAAATTCATCACATCGCAAAATTGTTCTAAGTCAGTTACTGGAGCGAAATTTTAATCGCATACCCAGACGCGAAAGCTCTATGAGGGAATAATAGCGAGGTCACACGTACGTAATGCCTTATTCCTTACTGCGTAAAGTGACATAACTGAAATGTATTTTTAAAAATAAATGAGTTTTGGTAAACTATAAAAAAGCTCTCGTTTGTGATTTCAACTGCAGCCTCAGCTTAATAGGGTTTAATGCCTATTTGCGCTCCCCCTGATCATTTCCGCCGACGGGTAATTGCTGATGGCACCGTTAAGCTAAAAAGCTGAATGACGGAAAGGTAAAACAAGGGCCTCAGTGCTGCAGTGGGTAGCACGTGAGCCTCTGGTAAGGGAAATTGCTGGTTCGAATCTGTCCCGATGTCTGGGTTTTCTCAGTATCTTTGTGCTTATGTTTTAAAAGTCAAATAGAAAACATTAAATGTCAATAATGCCATTAAAAAATCCCCACCTTTTTTTTCCAAATTGCCTTGCTGCATTAGTTGAAGCAAAAAATAGAAGTATTACAAGGATAATAGTGCGTTTATTCAAATGAGATGTAGCAGTGGAATGAGACGCCACATCTACGCGCATGTTTCTCAGGAGGATGCGTGTGGTGTAGCAGTTAGAGATCCTTGCAGCACATATAATAGTCGTTGATTTCATCCGGCGCACAAGTCTTCACCCGTTTGAGGTCGTCAAAGTGGTAGCAGACTTGTCTGTGAGTACTGCAGCATTGACTTAATTTATCAGTGGTCCTCCACAAGTCAGTGTATACACTAGACTTGCATTTGGTCACGTTTATGATGCTCGATGAAGTCGAATGCATGGTGCATCCCTCAGGAAGTGAGCACTGCCAAACGCTGTAGCCTTATCCCTTATAGTGTCCACACCACACTTCATCGTCGCTCTGAAGCCGCTCCTTCATCATGATAGGTCGATCAGCAATATGCTTGTTTGCGCTGAACTAAACATTGAATTTCCCAACTAATAGCCACCATAAGTCGGTGGAACGGAGGTTCAAACTTAGCGACGCAATATGCTCCTGAGAGCAATGAGAAGGCGACGTATTTCATTTTTTTAACGATCAACTTTATTCTTACCTGAATTCATTTCTTCATTTGACTGCGCTGATCCAGATATAATAGAAAGACTATATAATATAATAGTAAATATAACCACAATAATGCCGAGATATTTGCATTAAATTGCGAACCCAATCGAACCCCTCACCATACTTCCTGGGGGCTCACGGATAACCCACTGCACCACCGACGCCCTTGATTTATCTTTCTCTCAGCGGTTTTTTCCCTAATGGTGTCATCAATAAATACTCGTATTAATACACATCCTCGTAAAGAAATGTTACCAATCTTATAAGATACTAACCGCTCTCTAAAAAAATAAATTCATTAAGGTCTTCACGTAATATTTAGGAAGAAGTTAAGAACTTCTTAATGATTTGGGAAAAAAAGAACCGGAAACGGTAGCGAGTGATCTTCGATTTGTTTCTCGTTCATATCCGAAATGCTCTGTTTATTTCTTTTTTCTGCAAAAGCCAAATCAGAATAATTTTCCAGATATTCTCCATACACAGTTATTCATCCATATTCAAAGCAAAATGAACTAAAAGCGTTAGTCTTCTTTCTCTAATGAGTTCCTAATACTGTTCGTTTCTTCCTGTAGAAGTAGAATGCTTCCACGTTATGTACATCATCCCAGAAAGACAAATTCCACAATTCAGTTCAAGCAAAAGTATTTTACATATAACTTACTGGATTTTTGATTTTCGATAAAATACTGCTGTAGTCTCGACTTGAAGCTTGTTTTGACCCCATATTGCATGCGAGCTCTGAAAACAGTAGAGCTACCAAGGTAAGACAACAATTTATTTAGTTTTCAAACTTAATGTTGCATTTTCTTGGTTTTGTTTTTTTTTCTTGAAAAAGTAATATTCCATTCTGCGGACCACAGACGTTCTTTGATCATCTCGAGTATTAAGAAGACGATTTGCTACCATAATCTTCACCGCACATCGTTAAGTGAGAATCAAAGTACCGATGGTGGTGAAATTCTTTTTCAATTCTTTAGAAATTCTTTTTAAAAGTGATGGAAGAGTGTCGAAAAAATATGAAGTATGATGATGTTGAAACTCGATAAACTTTACAATACTCGTCGAAAATCAGGAATAATGAGGAATTGTAGCAGGAGAACAATGAGGACTACGATTATCTAACGTCGTTTCGAGATTGAAGGCCATGACGATGTTGGCAGTGCTTATCGATCCTTGCGTTCCATGCGCTTTCTCGACGTCCTCAGCCAGTGTTCCCAAACTAGCTCATTTAGCCTGACTAGTAGAAAGAACCTTTCGCTCCAGTAGAAGAAATTATAAATTTATGTGCGGAACGAGTCATTATATAACGGCCTACGTTCATGGAATAGAGAAGCAAACATTATTTCAATATAAAAACACGCCTAATCAACCCGACGAATTGAAACATAAGACGGAATTGGCTGTTTTCAAATTAGAGTCCCTGAATCGGCTACGTAATGAAAGAAATGAAATTGTGAAGGACATGAGGTTCTAAACTGTTAATATTACATGAAAACCTGCTTTTATATTGAGTATAACTTTTTATCGCAGCCATCTATGAGGAACCACATAATAACATATAGAACCTCTGATCCATGAGGGCGACGACTGCCTATGGTGGTGACGACCTGAGTCAGACTTTGGCTAGGCTGGCCTAACTCGAAGGAACCACAATAGGTAAACCAGCAAAACTCCGAAAAATGGAGATTATGCTGGGGCCCGTACAACCGGTGAGAACAGGCAATCCAAGTAGCCAAGTAAGTATGTATGATGAACGTGGGCAAATAATAGTTCTACAGATTTTTTGCTTATTTTTGTATTCTCAGTTACGAATAAAACAATAGAGAGGATGTCTGCTAAGATCATACGGTGTTGTTGTGAAAATAGTAGGTCGGTCACTAACTACAGTAAATTAGGCCGAAAACACGTCGTAGGCCTCGTTGGGATGCGTGCACTGGATGAAGTTCATCAACTAACTTTCTTCCATGCATCAGCAAGTATGCACTAGTGGTAAAGCAAAGAAAACGTCTAGTAAGATATCTCATATCAAAATAAGGCGTTCAGTGTGATATTTCCTATAACTTACTCATTCCTCAACATACGACGGACAATCGATAACTAGTGTCTCTGACAAATGTCGTAGGATGTGGGACACTACGATGACACAGTAATTATAAGGTAACCTCAAGCGTTGTTAGAAGACAAGACGGCAGCCAAAAATTATTTAGAGCATTTTCTTTCTCCTTTATTCTTTCTGTATGAAAGGAATCAGCAATCGTTGTTAACCAAAATGCAAAACGAATTAACGCCAGATTTTTAGAGTGAAAGAAAGGAAGGTGGTGATTAACAGTCGTGCCTATTCGAGATGTTAAAAAATAATGTGATGAACGCCCATCTCTTGAGGAAATGGGGACTTCCGACATCCTTCTTCTAACTCATATAGATCCCTACTTTCAGAATGCTGGGCAGAACTTCTATCCGTTTTTATGCACGTGGTATAGCAATCTTCTAGCTAGCATCTTGCAATTACAACAAAAGCAAGGACAACAGCAAAAAAAAGGCTAAGAAAAAAGCAAGGAAGAACAAGATGAGTTTGACATACATGTAGAAAATATAGACTATTCAGTTCACAATATCTAGTAATTTATCATGATATCTAACTCAATTATACTAGACAGTGGCGATGAGGGAGGAGCATCATCCCAGCCACTTCATTTAGTGCTATTCTGCATGCTCTCATTAACAACCATATTCAGTCCAATACCAGTACACCCGTTTTCAACCAAAAAAGAGACGATTCAGAGGTGAACGATGTCGTAACATGCATGCAAGATCCCTGGTCAGACTCGTTACGAAGTCAAATTCTTCAAAGAGTTGTGTGGAAAGTGCTCTGTCCACGATGAAAGTGACAAAAGGAGGCGAAAGTCTGCTGTGAAGACCCATCCACACTTCATCAGGGATACAGGCAACATTCAACGACATTCGTGAGGAAAATCAGAAATCCTTAAACAGAAGACGAATCCAGACCCAAATGCGAACATACTCATGGATGGTCGACAAAAGGCACTGAACTGAATGACAGATGTGCTGGAATTCGAACAATATATGAAGGCGACTCATATAAGAAATGTTTAGCAAAAGACGGAAAACCGCTTTCCTAAACAAATATCTGCTTTCTAAAGCAAGTATTCGGGATCCGCATTGTAATCATAAAGCTCGAATTAGCGCTGATCAAGGTAAAGCTGGATGTTATCACTCAGTGACGGATATCGAAAATTAATAATTGCCATCTGGCTGGCCACTTGCGGTAGAACTACAAAATTTACGTGGTCGCTTTACAGAAAATTGAATAATCGTTTAAGAGTACAAACAGTCGTTTTCTTGTTCAGCAATCGTTAGGTTGTTATACAGATACATTTGCTTCCTCATTGGAAGTCACGAAAAAAGCGGCCCTGAAGAGTGTGATGCTGCCGAAACGTCAGCTACTGTTGTACTGTGTTTTTGTATGAAAGTAAATGTATCTGTATAACAACCTCGCGATTGTTGAACAAGAAAACGACGCATTCATAATCCATTGCCGAGGTTAATAGAAAGTCGGTCCTGAGCACAAGCAGTGTTAATCGCTAGCATATTACATACAGGACCGTTCATTGATGATTAGTCATACAATTACAAGAGTGCAACAAAATCATCAAATTCGTAACGAGCTTTTTCTTCGCCAGCTGAATTATTCGGGAAAAATTTTTCTTTTCTTTTTTTTTTTTGATGGTCGCAGAACATCCAAAAACGAGATTTTTAAGGAACAACATTCTTTTTTATGTCCAATCCATAAGCCCATCAATCCATTGAAATGGTTATGTGAAGGCCGTCTATACACATTTCGTACCCGATTTCCAGTGAAATGTAGAAACAATAGCATCGTTATTATAGCACGAAATACCATTTGTTATTCGCTGTTGAAGGTGTTCCCACTAAAAAGGAAAGAGAAGGAAAGAGAAGAACAAGAGAGAAGAATTCTAAGCACTCATGAATTGGGATCTCATCGTAAAGTTGACTCATGAATGGGTAATACGTGACGGCTCGCAGTACAGCGACAATGCTGCACGAGACGACAGATGGCAACAACAAACGAATTCCCGGTTGCAAGCAGTTGATAATCCTACTGTGTACCACATGTGGCAGTTACTGAGCAAAAAAGGCTCAGTACCTGAAGAAAACTCGAACTCGTTCAAATGTACTGAAGCGACGAGTGTGATGGTAATGTTCTACTGTAAAAGCAACTAATAACGTTCAAATAGTACCCGGTTACGACCAGCAGCAACGCCCACGTAACTAAACTTTACAACTGACTACAATTAGGAATGAACTGGGTTTATATGCTAAATTTGCTTAGAATCTTATATGTATAATAACTTCTGGACGAGTGAAGCGAAATAGTTTGAGATGCCGTGCGAGAGCGCACACACAGTCACTTGTTCGACCTCGCCTTGCACGGAGCAACTAAAGAACCGTTCAGAATCAAAAAAATTGCCATCACACATGTGTGGCATAGCCACCCTGCGACCCAGAAAGAGTGAAAAACTAGCTGTGGTAAAAAATCTGGGAATTCTTCAGCAGTTGATGATGTCACAGATAGCTCTGGAATTCCAGGGCAATCAACTTCAACGACAATCATGAAGAAGATAAAGCTGTTGAGTGGCCGATGATTCTGAAGATAAATTTGGAAATTGTTGGAAATAACGAAATGAGTTAAAGAAGAACTAAGATCCCCATTTTCTATGAAAATGGACCATGCAATTCCATTAACAAGGAGAAGATGATAACGTGATGACATCTAGAAACTATTAGACTCCACAACTTTTAATGCTGGCATCGAAACTCGGCCGCTAGATCAGAATGATTTTAATTTCAGGGAATGTTGCAACACTAAGGAAATCAACCAAATATGATACGAAACAAGAAAGCAAACAAAGAAGATTGGCATTTCATTTTTACTGTTCATTTCATGTTTGTTCTCGTTCGCATTTGTTCCATGACTGAGGAGAGGAGACGAAACTAAATCAATCAATAAATCACGTCACAAACTTTGTCACCTAGTAAAGCTGACCTTTTCTGCTTAGCCATTTAGTTTGCGCTCATTATTGAAGCTTTTTTAAAAACTAATAACTTTCATCGCTAGAACAAGTTCTGTCACAAGCTGCGCTACGTATTTGTTGACCTCGGAAAAAAACGAACAGTGCTATTATTTCAGTGTTTCACGAGGAGTGCTTAGCGGAAGTTTCTTTCGAGTATTATTACGGAACATAGAATGGCAAGGTAGTGAACACATGGTAGTCATTAAGCTTAGACTTGATAGAATCCCCTAAATGATAGGATTGTTCCCTATAGATGTAGTACATGAATACATTTATATGTCATACATCATATTCTAGGCATAAATGGAGTAATGAGACATCATATTGTCTGGCCAGTAGTTGAAAATGACAAATGAAAGGGATTGTTAAATGGAAAGACGAAGAAGCAAAGTAGAATAGTCGATACAAAGATGCATACATGGAAATCGATAAAGGTCCTCGACTCTGTTTTGCTCATCTTGGTAGTCCTTTCGTAATTGTTTCTGGACATAATGGCCAATTACAGATAGTAATCCTGAAATATTATGCGGCTGTCTAACTTCCAAAGTTGTGCTTGGCGAACCCTTCCCGAAAATGTGATGGCGTTCGAAAGTCGGAAGAAAAGTTCTCCCTTTGAAAATTAACACGGTTGGTCTATTTAAGAAGCGGTAGTTAAATATTTCATGTAGGCACATGCACTGTGTTCCTGCGTTGCTCACCCTCAAGAAGGATAATACACATATCATAGTGAAAAGATACACGTCCAGTTTCTTGTTCAAAAAAGTGCTTAAGTGAATAGCTGCATTTTTTTTGATGTGGTGTCACCCTTTCTAGTTTTTCTTGCGCATTCGTCATCAGAGTCGAATCACTCATAGGAGCAATTGGCTGAAGGTTGCCGATAAAGCAATCACCGACCTGGCGGTCTTGAAATGTTTCACTTTTTCTTGGAATACAACTTATCTGAAATGCCTAATTGAAACATTGCGGGAAAATGATTTTTAAAAATCCTAATGACGTTAATGGTTTACTCATTGGTGAATGATGAATATAAAGGTGCCAGTAATCAAGTCAATCAATACATTTTGGGAAAATTTGAATCTCAAGAGAAGCCAAAACCAACGTTGACGTTACCGCTCACTGCCCAGATGAGGAAAAAAGTTTGACTCATGAAGAGTAATAATTATCACGATGAAGTGAAGGAATTTGAATTATTCGCTTCTATCTGAGAGAATGAACAAACTACCTCAGAAAATACGAATGTGAAAAAGGGACCTCTGGCAAGCAAAAAAGCAGATAATGACTTCGTCTGTCAAGAAATTCTTCGATTTTTCCATCTTATTTGTGGGTTACTTATGGCTTTGTGCATGAACATAGGGATAATCACATTTACAATCCAAAACGAAAGTGCTCAAGAAAAATTGGACGCTTTCTCAAAGTAATTAAGGGGGTGGGGGGAATTGTAAGGTATAGAATATGAGGGTGAGAATTACCATAATAAATATTACTCGTTGGTATATTGGCTGTTCACATGAAACACTCCCATTAAATGGTATCAAACACCAAAATGGTTGTGGGGTTCTGGTGATATCCAAGTAGTCGTCAGCGGAATTTGAGCTGTTAGTGCTGCGTAGCTTGATACAGAGTCTTTATTTTTTTTATGGAAAATTACGTTTCTTTCGGTACTTCAGTGCTTCGGAAGATAGGATTTGAACGCCATTGTTCCATATGGAAAAATTGTGGGCTGACAGCGCCGAGTAATACGGCCACATCTTGTGTTTAAAGGTCTTGATAACCACATGATATCACGTAAAAACTTGTTGAACACACATCAGTTCCCCATGTTGTAAAGTATGCAGGTATTGAGCCTCATCAAGAAATCACAGCGTTCCATTAAAGAGACATAAGAAATTCAGGCAAAACGCATATATGGTTTTGTCTTATCCCTACTGTCATCCGATATTGAATGAAATCGAAGAGCTGTCGTTCGTCGTCTTCTTAACCGAGCGAAAACAGCTGCGTTCTTATTCAAAAAAAGTAGCCCTGAAGTACTTATAAGACCATGTTTCATTTTGGCAAGCTTTCTACGATAATCTATTAGCTCTGGGTGAATATTCTGTTTTCTGGTTTCAATCTCTCATAATAAAAGCAACGATGTGGAGATATATGAGTGACTCACCCTGTATTATATCGGGAAACGTTCGACAACGACGTCTTCATATCTTGTATAACAATTCCGCTGGAAGTACGACTGTTTTCCAGAGGACTTAGATCTTCTCTTGCAAAAGCATTGCTGTTTGTGAAAAGAACATCATTTTTATTCTCGTCGTGTGAACAAGACATTGTGATAGAGAACTCACTTTTCCGAGCGATAATCTGAAAAAATGGCTAATTTCTATCTAAAAAACTGTGGTTAGGTGTGATAATAAAGAAATGATTTACTGTTGTCTACGTGTTTACCATTGTACCATTTCATAAGATCGTAAGGAAATACGGAGCTTCCGAAAACGGAGTGTTAGAATCCAAACTGAGTCAGGAAAATTGTAAATCAATTTTTTGTTGTAAGCAGTACAAGGATATCTAAGGCTCACCGCCTAATTACATTTGTATCGACTTGCAGCATTCGTTTGGAAGAAGATGAAAGTTGCTCACTTGAAAGAGACAAAGAGTCAAGAGTACAGTTGAGTCGAGAGAGTCCTTGCGATTTCTTCTCCATTTAAGAGTGACACTGACACTTAGCTGTTTTCAATATAGTGTGTTTATTAATGGTTTATGTTATGTTTAGTCGGATTGGTGTTCATTATTGCACGGCTGACCACAGTAGACTAGCTCACATATTTTCGTGCCAGTTTTTCGCAGACTGCCAATCATTTTTTACCATTCTTGGTGATAAGGTCACTTCTAGACTTGAGCATTCGAAAGTTCATAAAAATGTTGCTCTCCTTTTCAAAAGAAGAGTAAAATTAACACTAGCGCAGTTGGCAACGACAATGCATTCCACGACACCGTTGTGTCCTGCCGGGGAGAATCCAGCCTGTTCAGTCGCTAAAATTAGCTGACTGACGTGCAACCTTCCAGAAAAGTCAGCTAAGAAAAACGATTTCTTTTGTTTCCATTTGCGAACGTTGTCGTTGTTGTTGGTGTTGTTTGTCGATGGCTGACGTTTCGGCGATTTCGCCTTCCTCAGAGCTTGCACGTATTTTATATTAGAATACTTTAATTACTTGGTGGAAAAGGCCAAAGTATTAATGAAGATCAAAGTTTTAAGTAGATGGTGGGTTAGGATGCTACGGTCAAACTGAAAGGCTACTCACCGTGATGTTACGAGTGGGACTGGCCCACGCGTCGTTCACGTGGGGTCGCGAGCACGACACACCCCGAGGTCAAAAACATCACTTTGACATAGGGGCGCCAGGTCACGTGTGATAGTGAGGCATTCGTTTTTCCGGTTCATCTTTGGATTTTTAAAATTTATCCAAAACGCTTCAAGAGTTTTGCGCGTTGATGTTTTCGACTCCTGCGCTAGGAACCGTACAGTCACTTCAAAATCATCGTCGTTGTGCTTCTGTGCCCTATGCGTACCTAGAGCAGTGTTTTGACGAATTTTAGCTTTCCCATCTAGATGTTCTTTTATGCGGACACAAAGTGGTCTACCTGTTTCCCCCGCTATATTCCTCACGGCATGCGTTAGATGAGATCAAGTATATTATACCTGAACTCATGCAATCCCCGTCTCTCCCGTTAGGACAGATCATACAAAAATCCAAAGATGAACCGGAAAGACGAATGCCTCACTATCACACGTGACTTGGCGCCCTATTTCAAAATGATATTTTGACCCCCGGGTGTGTCATCTCGCGACCCCACGTGAACAACGCGTGGGCCAGTCCCACTCGTTACATAACGGTAAGTAGCCTTTCAGTTTGACCGTAGCATCCTAACCCACCATCTACTTAAAAACTTCGATCTTCATTAATACTTTAGCCTTTTCCACCAAGTAATTAAAGTATTCTAATATAAAATACGTGCAAGCTCTGAGGAAGGCGAAATCGCCGAAACGTCAGCCATCGACAAACAACACCAACAACAACGACAACGTCAACGAACACCTATACCAACCTCGGATCAGCTAAAGAAGATCAGTTTATAAGATCACATAAGTAAATATATAAACTCTCTATGCCGAGGTTTATAGAAAGTCGGTCTTTTGAGTTATTAAGAGATGTTCCGGCATTTGCGAACGATTCATTTGTTCCGCTTAACCCTTCATTACGTTGACTAAGTATTTCTGTACCTAACTGGCAAGAAAGTGTGAGGTATTTTCGGCCGTGTGTAACTCACAATGTCTGTCTTAAGGTCGTCAAAGAGTTAATGGCGTATCGTTTCTCAGAATTCATGAAGACTTTATGATTTTTTCGCAGCAAATCTTCCAGATGGCAACATATCTAGGCTCTTTACGTGGTCCCATTAAGGTTTCTAGCGCAATGCCCGTATTGGGAGGGGTCTTCGAGAGAGTTTTGCCCAATATAACCTTTAGAATAAAACACCGATAACGAGCAAGAAAAGAGGACAAAAAAGTCTAGAAAATCGACATTCAAATCATACGCTCTACTCGCTGGAGAACCGCAGAAATGACGTGCGTTGCTAAAGAAGAAAAATGTGATCTTAAACAGCCATTCTTGAGCAGTACGAGAAAGCTGTCGTACAAAAAATACTGTTCAATATGGAGTTTTTGGAAATGGTCATGTTTCAAACACGAAATCTAGCAAAAAAAAGGCGAGACGTTTGCTCTTTGACGACCGTAGCTAACGCACCTATTTCTCTCGAACTACATATAACATAATATTACATTACAAATGAATCCCATTGTATGGAAAAAAATCTGGAAGCGTTTAAAAATTCTTGATAAAACAGGACTAGAATGTTTAAATACTACAAGTTGTTGATATGTGAGATCGTAGTTAATTAATACAGCTCCCAACGGTTTACCGCCTCACATGATTAGATCGTCTCGTGGGTGTTGAAGATTTCTCGTCATTCCTAGCCAGCAAGTAGTAACTCTATGTCACATTGGAAAGGAGTGAGCTATCCTGTGTTTCCCACGTTTCCTTATGGGAAAGGTGAAAAAAAGGTGTCGAAACTGAAGAATGCTGATTTTCGTTCCTATAAGCGACAGAAACAAATGATGTTTGTTGGTGCGTCTTTAGTCAACTACAATTTAGTTAAATCAAAGGTGATTAACGGATAAATGACGTACTTTGACGTTTGTCGATCACTGAGTGATGCGCAATACATTTGACTCCATCTAGCATTGAAGAGGTAGCTGAATGCCTATATGGCGTGTGCGATGGCTTACGGCGACAAACCGCTCAATGAAATCAGTGATTTTAACTTCCCAGGAGGGCCATTTACTAATTTCACGCTCTCAAATATACGAAGAGAGAGCTTTAGTATCCATGGACAATAAGTAAAACTAAAGAAAAGCTTGTGTGTTGAAATATTTTGCTTCTCTGCGTTGCCTGCACTCTCAAAGGTACTATCAAATATGAATTTCAAGTGTAGCTGACATATACATTGAAAAATTTGGATTCGACAATTAACACCAGAGTTCATCTACTTGAGATGACCTTCCACCATATTCATTTTTGAATCGTTTCCGTTGTTCATCACTGGAATGTCGATTGAATTGTGAATAATTTCTGAATAGCTTCCTGTTCAAAACTCATCGGTCATTCAGCCAAAATAGCTGGTTACCATGAATATTCTGCCTAGCCAACCAACAAGCAGAATCATCGACTTTCAGCTAACACATTGTTCAACCGGTTTCGGCTTTTTGTGTTTGCTACCTTTTTACTATCCCGCTAATCAATGTCGACTTAAAAAACTCGTAGCCAGCAAAGAGACACTGCGAAGGATATAATCCTTGGACTTGAGTAAGTTAACAATATTATTTTTCCAACCAGTAGTGCGCAGTTTTCTGTATAAGATTTGAAATTCAAAGACTATTCTATTCTAGAACGTTTATATTTTGATAGATGACTTCTTTGCTTCTACGATATATCCCTAGTACAAATTAAACAGAGTTATGACTTACTGCTATTTACGTTCTTATTCGAAACCTAGTCAAGAGTTCACTAGCACGAAAAAATTTGCCGTCAACTTCACGAAACTTTATTGCCGATCTTGAAGGCAAGAAATTTCCCTTTGATTCTTTAAGACGTTCGTGGCTCCTAATGACGAACTATTGCACAAAACACAAAGTTATGCTCTAGTGCACGCAGATTATAAATATAGGATCTTTTTCTCTCACATGAAACGATATCATATGCTACACAGATCCCAGATCTTCTTTTATTTAAGTTCATCTGCTCGCAGTAATTATCCATTACGATCTTCACATTTATGCGTGTGGGTTCGCCCACTGCTTCAAGGAGGTATGTCATTTGGAAATATGAGGTGTTTTGTTTTCTTAACCTGCTTAGAATAGAAAATATATAATAAAAGCTTGAGAAACTTTTAACAAATGAACTTTCTTAACACTTTCTGATCTTATTCCCTCAGATTATTCTCGATTTTAATAAAATCATGGAGCTTTGAAGAGAATTTTCCAGCATGGAATATTTCGCTTGTATTAAAATTGCATACGAATCTCAAGCCATTTCACTGCATTGTTCGCCCACTTCTTTCTGGCATGGAGATTTTCTCACTGCGTCGACATTTAAAAGTAAATTAGGCGTTTGTACAGTGGCAACGTCTCGCTGGCTGACAAACGCTGGAGCTTCTATCCAGAAGTGCAGCTAGAAGCCAACCAGTGGAAAACACTACTATGATAATATCAAGAAGGTTACTGGCTAACAAATGGCAACCGCCTTGGAGAGCCTTACCACGGCTTTCGATACTTCAATGAAATAAAATCATGCCAAGCCAGCAAATGATCACAGAATTTATGCAAGTGCCCGTACTATTCTTCACGGCTCATTAAGACGGGCGATACAAGTTCTAGGATGTACGTATTAAGAGCACTTGAATAATACCTCTAGCATACGAGCGACTTCCATTTCTGAATCAACTCTTGCTGACTGTTAGGCCATCTGGGCAAGGTTCACGACAACCGAAAGAGGGAATAGCGAATTACCCAACTAAAGTGTTCATTTTACGTTCTGCTTACTCTTCCACAAATTAGGGCTCGTTCAGTGGAAAAAGCCACATGATTGCTCTAATAGTTAAAAAAAAACCTTTGCTTATTGGCAGCACATCCGACATTCCAAGAGAAGATTAGTTTAATATCTTGAAAAATAGATCCTTGCAAGAAACGATTTATTGTTATATTTCTATATTTTTGTCCAGGCAGATAACGAATTCTCTTATGTGGGAAGACCGCGGTTGTTATCGCAGAATTATTTTGGAATAATTTTTTTCATATTCAAGTGGTAAATGATAATGGGTTTGAGAAAACTAGGTTTGTCTCATTCTGTCTTCAAAGTTCATTAAAGTCATCTTTCAACCGGAGACTACGTGCTTTTCCACAACATTTCGATAGCTACCTGTTGAAAGCTGCTCGAACTCCGAAATGAAGTTGTGAGAATTGGCAAAATACTTGACGCAAAGGCAGTTTTCAAAGAACACAACAAATCGAACGAAACATGATCCAGAGAAACGCGGAACCGTTTCTCAGATCGTCTATACCGGCTGAACTGATGTAGAAACTTCATGTAGCCGAGTGTTGTTTTACAGCAGTTAGACAAGAGTTATTCGTGCCCGTTTCATTCTTTATGTGTCAGTTAACCGAAGATTCTCTTTACGTAAAGGTTTGCGCCGAAACGCTTGTCACAGGTGGTAGTACTAAGGACTAACGCATCTTCTAGAAGCCCATTTAACAGAAAGAAAATCCTATAGGTCCCGGCTGATAGCTGTTTTCTCTATGACAACTAGAATCGCTGCAACTAGGGTGTATGAAGAGCTTCCTCCCTTGTTTTAGCGGCATCCTTGTGAGGTAAACAGACAGTGGAAGCAACAGTTTGCGTTGGTAAACCGGCATGGAGTTCTACGCTTACTGAGCATCTGCAAGTACTTTTCGATAGTAGATGAGAACTGAGTGCTTTCGCCATTTGGCCAGTACTCGGGTACGGATCCTGTTCAAGATGGAAGCCCATGTCACCGACGGAAAACCTCGAGAGTTGGTGAGTTACAGTGGAATCGTTCATGATGTTTTCACACAAGGTGCAGTTTGTGCAAGCAGCGGAGACACAACTGGTGCGGGTTAGTTATCTAAATGATCATTCGACCTAGATGTTTGGCCATTTTGTCATGTTTCTCTCTACTCTTTTATTTCGAACATTTCGCTTGTTTTCCATTTACTGGCCAACTATCCGGAATATTCCATTGCGTAACCAGCGCTTGTGTCCACAAAAGTTGAGTGAAATAGGGAAAAATTTTTTTTTCCAAATTAACGTACTGGTTTTCCGCCAGTCAAACAGATTTTCCCTTCCAAAAGGCTGCCCTCGTAGAAGTTTTAATGACTGTCTCCAATATGCTCATTATAATTTCATTGAATTTCAAATGCTTTGGCTGAAGTCTTTTTAAAATTCTGGCTTTAGATCAAATTTTAAAGTAACACGGGCAACCGCAATGACGGTACTGATAAAAATTTCCACGAAACCAGTTTAAAAAAAACTGGAAGGCCCATGATGATTAAATGGGTAGAAGATTTCAAAGTTCAAACAATATTTACAATGCGTCGTTTTCTTGTTCAGCAATCGCGGGGGTTATTATACAGCATACGTTGTGAACCATATGCGACTATAATCAGCTGTTCTAACCTTTTTTCATTGGAAGCCACGAAAAAAAGCGGCTTTGAAGAAGGCGATACTGCCGAAACGTCAGCTACTGTTGTATTGTATTGTGCGTTTTCTTGTGGAAGTAAATGTATGCTGTTTAACAACCTCGCGATTGCTGAACAAGAAAACTACGCATTCATACTCCTACGCCGACGTTAATAGAAAGTCGGTCCTGGGAATATTTACAATATTTCCCTTTGCATGCGACGCAATTTGGTTTTCTGGCATGCATCCACAAAAAGAAGATCGCCTTTGTTAACCTTCTTATTTTTTGCCTACTATAATTTTTACGGCAGGCTATGATGTGAGGTACAACCACGATGATGCTGAGATATTCGTAAAACCTGGACGCTAGGTCAGATCGAACCACGATTACCATTTCAGGGGCTCGCGTATTACACACTGCACCATCGATGCCTCTGATCTGCGTTTCTCTGGGCCTGTTTTCTACCTAACGCTGCCACCAGCAATTACCCGTCAGCGGATTTGAAATTCGGCTTTATTTAGTGTTTCCATCGTACCATTCTTTAAAATTCTTCAACTACTAACATTTCACATTTTAGATAGAAGAACCTAAGGTGGTCATTGATCGACGTCCAGATAGTTCGGGATTGCGACATCTGCAACAACAATTTGACGAGTTGAAACGACAGAATCGAGATCTACTGGAAGCCGAGCAGATTCGCATATCGTCTGAGCACTTTCGCTACTATCATTGTCGTTTCTGTATGCCAAATCTTTTACCAATTATAAGCAGGAATTAAACGCTTGGAAGCTAATCAGAGTGATCTTCAAAATAAACTGACAAGGAACTAAAGTGAGCGCGGATATATTGCGTTGCTTGCAAGCGGATAGAAAACAGCGTAGGATCTTCGGAGATTTTTTTACTTACACTACCATTACAACTTTGTCATCAAGAGTGCTCAAAATTAGGTTGCTATTCTCTTGCTGATATCTAAATACAGTGTCCGTCATTTTTTACTTGGTTTCACATCTACAAATGTAACGAAAATAATTGAACCACATCTTTTTTTTAGAGCTCGAGATTATGACGAGCTGCGCCGACAGATCACTTCTATTGATGGAAAGGTGATAAAATTTACTTGAGCATAAGATGGTGTTGAGACGAATTTCGTCTTGTAGATGGCGTCTCTTAACAACAACATTAATGGTTTGAGGAACACTATGGATCGTCAAATGACTGATATTAAGCATATTAATAATGAGTTGAAGAGTAGAGACTTATCAGTGAGTTTCCCTCATTTCGTAACGATTTTTATGGCCAGAAATCAGCAGTTATCAGAATCAGCTCCAGGATTTGTTTCCTACATCTTAACGTACTATTCACTGATTTTATTGCCCAACGCATGTGGCAAAAAATTAAGCTTAATCCCAGCCATCCGTCACTCAGAAACAGTAGTGCCGTTAAGTATAAATGCTTCACATTTATTGCTTATTGATTAGTACCTAATTATAATTGCAGATTTTGAATTAGTAGAGTAGGACATTATGATATTTCTGGCTCCTCTATACTTAGCCGAGTTATTATATTGCGCTTGAAAAATTTCCTTTTGTCCTAAAATACTATTTTCGCACCAAACATAATAGAAAATTCGAGCAACAATCATTAGTTCGGTGCAACAAATCGATAACAAGGTCCGAGATTTGCACTCACAAGTTAGACTGTTCAAGCAAAATGTGGAAATGGAGAGGCAAAATCGGATGAAGGCGGAGAATTCTTTAACTGACAGGTTGGTGAACATTTTGAAAATACTTCTACAGAATATGGCAAAATGTGAGTTCGGCCTACCGATTTGGGGTCAGATGATTTTGTCCTACACCTTCCACGACGTTGGGGTTTAAGGCTGCTATCACACAGTCGGTAGGATTGTTAGGTGTTCATAAGGGTAAGCGATCTAAGATCTGTTAGGTGGTCTGTGATGTTGTGCCTATCATGTTGTCTTCTTTAATTTGGAAGTATTAAAGCCAGGTTGCAACGAGCACAAGATTTAATAAAACAGCAAGATGGCATAAAGCATGAAATTTTCAGCAAACTGAAAAGAGCAAAAGAGAAAAACTGATACAGACAAAGTAATATAGCCCGTCTCCAATTTATTGTAACCGTCTGCTTATCCTCATTAGTCAATTTTCGGAAAAACTGTCCGAGGAAATAAAGCGACTAAATGAAAAAGTTGCTCTAATTACAACGGATTTGACACGAAACATTGTCGATGTGCAACGAAAGCTCAACGATGACCTGAATCAGAAATCTGCTCCATTGGAGGTGAGCGAAAAAAAGTTTTATCCGATAGATAGTTCGACCAAAGGGATGCAGAACTCACGAGACAAAGAAGAAAACACATTTTAAAACTTCACTGAAACGATATAAATGCTCTAGACAATCAAATTATTAGAAACCTATTGACCACATTTTTAAAAGCCAGCTTTCATCTAACCTTTGCATGAATAGTGGGTACTCTTATATAGACAGGGTTGCATGGGCTTGTTTTGATTTTTTTTTTCTGTTGTTAATGTTGCGGCGCTATCACCGTCTTCAGAACAGCAGTGATTCGATGGAATTATGCACAATGCTTAGGTATAGATAGGTCTTGCGATCGTTTCGAAACGTTAGCCGAGATTAAAATGTCTTCAATAAACTCGTACTACTTCATCAGCATGCAGAATGAAAGTGATCAGAATTAGCTCCCATCATCAGCACCTATATACAAAGTGCAAGAGCCTAGGTGAGGAGAAAGTATGACCCCAGCTATAAACTGGGAAATCGATGTGTGCTTAACTCTCCAACGCACTCTGTCCTTCCCAGAGATGGAGGTGCGCAGCGAAAATATTTGACCGGTTCTGAACACAACAAACCACGGGAAAGTTTATATCACGAACAGAAAAAATTATATATGTATCATTACTGATTAATTTCCAATTTTCTACATTTTTGCTTTTTCTTAGACCATCCTTCTTAAACTTTTCATTGCAACATAATTAAAATGCAATACGTTTTCCAAAGTCATTACAGAGAACGCGTTATTTTAAGGTTCATGGGGAGTGTTTCGCTTAGCAATGCTGATCAAGAATAACTATTTCGAAAGCTGCAGTAAGTGGAGAAACCATCAACAAACTGTTTGTCTTCGGTTCTTCGTTCATATGAACTTGTTTAGGTTGAAGAAAGATAGTGAATATCTTTGTCGCTATGAAGTTTGCAAACAAACCCTACGATATATTCGCACTGCATGCCTTGTTGATGTATTCCATTTTAAAGCTTATCTCTTCCTCAAAAATTTTCCATATAACACTTTCCTAGCGCTCATTATGCAATTATTTTGAACTGATATAAATTACGTTCTCAGGCAATGAAGATCGCATGATTTGCTTCATAAGTTCAAACCTGGACATAACCAATAAAAACTCAATTTTGTCGAAGTATGGACCAGGAAAGAGCTGTCGATCACCTAGTACACATCTGGTCCGGAATGATTCATACCGGAGATGTAAGCTTCCATGGCGCAGAAGGCCGAGTGCTGGAATAAGCAATTGATAAGTATCGCATTATCGTCTGAAGGCGATAATCGAACCCCTCTCAAAAAGTAGGTCGAGAGTTGTAAACAGAAAAAACTTAAAACTCAGATTCAGCATTTCTTCGGCACTCACAAAGCACTGGAGGCGAATAAAAAAGTCGATAAATGTGTCCCTAATGAATTGAATGAGCGACTCCGCTGTGAAGAAGTCCTTTCGGTGATTCTTTAAAAAAACAATCTATTTCTCAATTTCATTGTGATGTACGATGGAAAGTGGATCCTGACGACAAAAAAAAGACATGTAGTGCTTGGGTCAAGTTGAAGCTCTTAAACACTTTACAAAGTCGAATATGCACCAAATGACGGTTATGACGCCTTATTCGTTTTCACAGGAAAGAGCATGCAAAAGAATATACTAGGCCTTAACAAAACGCTTGGAGAAGTACTGTCACGAAATCAATGAACTCCTGCAAAAACTGTAGTGTATACAGACGGAGCAAGCAAAAAATTCCGAAGGCTGAGCCACAGCAACGATCAATATCGCGTCGACCACAAGCGCTGCAAAGTTTGATGAGCAGCGGACCAGGAAATCCTGCCTTAAAAAGGAGAGAGGATAAAGCTGTCTACGTTGATGAATCCCCTGAGTGATGCGCCATGTATTCGACTTCATTAAGAGTCGTTTGGAGGTGATTGAATGCATATCTGGCCTTTACAACGACTCATGGTGGCCTCCCGATATATCGAGCCAGTGCTGCTATCCTTCCACACAAGTCTGGTACCAATTTTCCGATCACGGAGGGTTGGAAGGAATGGTGGGCCATGGGTGCGGTAATCAATTCCACGTGTGTGTTGCAGGGCGCCTCCGACCACTGCGCCACAAGCGCCCTTCCCTCTCCACAGCATTCATCCGACCTCGCGCGCACCAAAAGTGGTTTATTTACGCATCTCCAGAAATGCTATCAGAAAAAAACCTTAAACAATTGAAGTAACAAGAAGAATAGCTTTAGCAGGCTTTCTAGCTTCCTGTGCACTCGTGGTAATGTTTTCTCGCTCCACCTTCCCTCCTTTTTTTTTCTGCAACCCTGAAGAACGTCGAAAACCACCTCACCAAAGTTGAATATTGTTTTCTGAAGTACATGGGTCTACACTTGAGATTGTTAATTACCTTACCCCATCATTCCAAGCAGGTCGTTTCACATTATTGCCAAGCGAACTCTATTATCGAGAACTCTCTTGCGGATTTCCACTTGAGTCGTAACATCGAAGAAACTCAGCCGTACACATGCTACTAATCTCTCCTCAATAGAGCAGTCTCCATCGAATAGAGCCGGTGCCTAGACAGATTCCTATTTTATGGTCGCAGGAATTATATTTCTATCCTACTGTTTTCTGTGATTTCGTATGGAAGTCTGCCACCATGAATCCACAGAAAAAATTTGCCCAGGTGAACATGAGCCTTAAAACTTCGTATATGGCACCAAGCTCGGAGCAGCTGTCAGCGCTAGAGAACCCGATCTCACCACGCTGTTCTTATTTTTTTCGTTACTACGGCAGATGAAGTACAGATGCGCGAAAGATAAAATCTCTTAAGAGTCGACAGAACGAGCGCAAAAGAATCATTAGTCTAGTGATTGGAAACTGTCGTCCTTTTTTAATGTTTGAAAGGACAGTTTCTTAGTAGGTGAGAAAAATCAGCACAAAAAAGGAGTGCTTTTGTAAGCTCATGGCTTCTTGCGCATGTCAATGTGCATCTTAACTTGGTGAATCCTAATTCGATAGGAGTTGCGTTGTAGATGCCTCTGCCAAGAGGATTTGCCAAGAGAATTATTCATTTTTTTTGTTATTAAGAACCTTATTGGAAAAAGTACTTTCACCCTATATTTTTTTGCGCCTAGTTGGTGTTTTACAATTAATCATTGATAACGTTTTGCGAACTATCTTGAGAACAGTTATGGTTCGAATGAATGCATTCCATTGCTTCTTGGAAACTTTTCGTTCATTATTGCGTCCACAACCTCTTTCTTACTCTCAGCAGATGAACCTGTGCAAGTCTTTCGTTCTTGGGAAAAAAATTTTTTCATTCTTTATGAGCTTCAAACACCAAAGACCGCTAACTGCATGTGTTCAGTCATGTGTTATCTACTTCCAGTTTGATATGCACTGTAGTGCAAAATGGCTGCGAAATTGAAATGTTCATTATGTTCTCGAAAATAACTGAATGAACAATACTTAGAACAATATGTTTTGCTCGCCAAGAGTGTCACATTCAAAGAGAATAGATGTGAATTCTGTGTGGTCCCAGCAATTACTCTTCAACATCAAACTGTTCTATGCAGGCAACAAATTATGTGCCAATTCATTTTTCAGGCATTGCAAACTCAGAACGAGCAGAATAGTAATGCCATCCGTGAGGCAAGAATCCTCATTGATGGGCGACTGAGCGTTCATGAAGAGCAAGTCGAATCATTCAACAAACAACTGCTGGTGTTTTCCGATCAATTGTGGTCGTGATGATCAATCGGACATTAAATTAACTCATTCTGGGCTGATCGTGAAAAAACAGAATGATCAATTCCAGAAAGTAAATGACACGATGGTCGCGCTCGAAAATCATCTTCAGCTTGGCAACAAAAGGATCGGTTCTTAGTTTATGATTAAAATTGGACAATTACCAAGCACTTTTACAGCTAAATAAGTAGGTGAATTACTAGCGACGTTCATAATCTTAAAGTACCGCGATAATATTTCCACTATAACTGAATGTCCGTAAATACTTCAATCTCGAGTCATAAATGCAACTCACCGTATTGTCCTCGAAAACTATTATTCTGAATAATTCACTTAATTAAAAGTGAATGTAGTTCTTTTATGAAAAAAAGGAGAAAAAGAAACAGAATCATCCTAGGTTTTTTTACAGAAAGCTCAACGAGAAAAACCTGCTATCCAAGATTGCGGATCTTGAGAATCGACTAAAATCATACGTTGAAAGTTTGACTAAATCTATTGACGATGTGAAGTCGGGCCAGGAGAACGTGACGATCCCTTCATTGGATGTATATGCTGTATGTTTCCGTTGGTATCTAAATAGACTAGTGCTTACTATTAACAAGTATCGTGGAGCCAAATATCGTGCGTGATACGCTACCAATTGTAGTTTTATAAGCTACTAGTCAAAGCATCTTCTCATGCTTTGTAAATCACACCCTTTTTTTTTCTGTGTTAGCCAACGATATCATATTGCTTAGAACTAATGTAATCATAATCTTTTCGCTTCATTTCAAAATTTTCAGAAAAAAATCGAAATTTCTCTTCACTTCAAAGTTTACTTCATTTTCAAACCAAACCTTCTTCATTGTGGTCAATCCCAAGCAATGATTTGACGACATCTCCATGTTTGCCTTCTTTCGCTCATCCATTCATGCGAGTGTGTCATCAAGACTTTTTCTTTCCGAATGAAGAGCATTAGTTACGGTGTGACGCATGTACTTCATTCTTTTCATTACCATAAACTTCCGAAGTGAAAACAACCTTATTAACAACAATTTTTTCAGGTTGCGTAAAATTTGGCGGATAGAGACAGTGCACTGCATATAAAAGAAATTATCTTCTTCTGGGATATTTTGCAGCTTCGACGTGAAATGGAAGCTATCGCTGCCGATAAGAAAAAGTTGAGCATGGAAGGGCTATTAAAACTTGAAGAAAAAATGAGTAATCTTCATTCCGGTAAGTAGAAACTCACCAGTGGCTCAATGTCAATGATCAGCAGCTATTCTGGTGGGCTTTATGATGCAGCGATTGCCTTCTATATCATCATTTTCTGCTCATGGTTCTTGTCACGAAAATTTCGTGTCTCATCACCATGAGAACACTGAGCTTAACCCCAAGTGAAACTTTTCGATGCTATCTCATGTCTATTTAATAATGAGCAGAATGTATCTTGCCCTTTTAATACTCTTGGGTTTTTTAAAGATTTTCTAAGCGTTCTTTTTTTTATGACAGGGGAGACAGGAATGATGTGAAATAAAACCATAGGAATGCGGAGATATGAGCAAAAGTCGGAACTTCATTTGGACTTCGAAACAGCGACTACCCTTGCCAGGAGCTCAAGTTCTGTCTAACACACCGACCGAGGATCTCGCTCTCTGCCTAATCTCGCAGAAAATTTTTTTTCTTCATTGGTGCTATCAACAAATACTCATTAATGGGAATGGTCTGAAGAGCACAAATCGGCGATGAACCCAGTAGTCGTCGGCTCTAAGCCATGCTGTGCTTCCAGGGGTTATAGCATTTCAGCATCCACACAGTTATTACTCAATAGTTTGAAATAAACGAAGGGGCTAAACGACCCCGCAAACGGTGCTATAATTGTCCCATTTCGTTAAGTTATTAACTATGCGTTTAGGACTTCTACGTAATCACAAGGAAGTATCACAGCATCTTGCTAATCTGGATGAGAACGACGTCGTGTGAGAAAGTTGATGAATCAATTGAATAGATTTGGTGGCTTAGACGAAGATACGGAGAAGGTACACGACAGAAGCAAGGACATGGTGGAAAAAGCAAATTCCAAAGGACGTAAATTTTTTTTAAACTTATGGGTTTATAGTGTCACATTTCATATTCATTTCACGATTCAGCTGAACAAATTGTCGGCAAAGACTGATAACATCATGCAACAGCTGGATTCTCGGCTCGATAAAGAGGAGGAGGAAATTTTGATAAGAACATCGTCTTACGCGATTACTTTACCGGCTTTGTTTTATTTTTTTTGCAAACTGAGATCTCTTTTTTGCAAATCGACAACTTATAAAGGAAAATCTTTTTCAAATTTTTTGCTATCAAAGAACTCCAGGAAGCCTTTCAAAAACTTCAAAGCCGAGACCACCTTGCCGGCAATGAGGTTCGATAAGAGCTGACTCCGGCTTTGCTTAGATAACTTGGTGGCAAAGCTTTGAGAAACAATCTGATTTCCGTATAAAATGTAATTTTTCTGACTTCATAACGAGTAACCAAAGAAGGATAAGGAGATTAACGCTGTTGGCTTACTCGTATTTAAGTTTGACATTCGGCAGAATGAGCTATTAAACTTTTCAGGCCCGGTCGTTTTGTCCCTTTTTATTGCAAACATAAAAACTATATATTGGTAATTGGAAGAGCTTAACTGCTTTACATAAAGCTTATGCATCATTACTTTTTTATATCATCTATAAAGCCCAGGGTTCTCCTAAGCATTCTTCTTAAAAATCGCATCCTTCGTTTGATTACATCGAAAATTTCCCATAATCTCGTTATCCATGTCTTAGCTTTACCTCTTTTACTATGCGAAGAACAAAAACAGCTCTCATTTCTGAGCAGTTCTCATGAAAATAAGAGCAAACTAAACATACGCAGTTTTGACCTAACTCCTGCAATAATATCCATCATGAATTGACAGCGACTTAACAAATTTGCTTTTCTAAGTTTTTGCGAGACCTTTTTCGCACATTATGAAAATAGGTGAATTTTCTATGGCTCATTCGAGTCATTTCCAACTTGTCCCTTTGGCCAAACTCGAGTAGATTCGGACGCTCTATTGTCATAGCTTTCAAAATGCATGGGTTAGGGAGCTTTTTTTCCCTAGGATTATGAAACAGAGTGCTGAAACTTTGGACGTGACGCTAAAGAATTAAAGCTCTGAACGTAACAAAAGTGAGTCCCTGACAACTGAAAATAGGAAATAGAGTCCTCTGAGATAACCGCAGACAATTCTTTTCAACAAAATAAACAGAGGGATTGACGTCTTTTACGTCAATAGACTGATTTCGGTAGCTCTGCAGAAAAGGCATAAATTGTGTTCTCATTGCTTTTTCGAAATCTTTCATATTACTTCCAAGAAAATGTGATATTTGAATAATATGTGTTTTTTACGTTCTATTTGGTGTTGGTTTCCCATAATTTTTTAAGCAGCTGATCGGTGATTATTGGATAATCGAGACGTTCGGCCATCAGAGACATATCCAATTAGAATCATACCCTATGACGGTTTATGATACAGGCCAAAATTCGACGCGATATCGACGAATGTAAGATTGCCATTAAGAAATTGGCTGAATCAGTGATGACTGTGAAGAACGTCCTGGAGAAAAAAATCACAGAAAAAGTCGGAAGGTGAGAAAGACAGTGTTAGCATTGGTGAAGGCAAGAAGTTTTCTTCGTAAACATTAAGGTTGGGCTAAGGCAAAAACGGATGCTAATAAGCTGGATAATATCCGAGCTGTCTTTCCTCGTTTATGAGTACCAGAATTTCGGAAAATATTTCACTAATGCTACAGCAAAAGTTATGTCAATGATTAGATGAATGACTACGATTTTCAATTCCCATTCATCTACTAGACAAACATTCATTGTTCTCGTTTACCCGAAAAACAACGGCGAAAAACCTTATTACGATTGCATGACGTTCACGTTCTAAAAGCCGGATTTCCACTTCGATTAGAGAATCAGCTCAACAACATCCATAAGCTGATCGTGACGACGTCGACAGCATTTGGCGAACAGTCTGAAAGCGTTTCAACGATTTTGCCCCCATCCACGTGAAAAATGCATCCTGGCATAGGTCATTTTTTCAATGCGTTTTCTGCATTGCAGCCTTTTCTTTCAGTTCTTTTTTTCGCATTCAGATAGAAGCTGTTATCAATCGCCTTTCGCGTTCAACGAATTTGTAGTCGAGCATTCACATTTACCAGCACTCTTCGCCGTTGGTTATTCAATTTAAACCTATTCCTAACTGAACCATCTGACTTTCATTAATCATCGGTGTTTCGCAATTTGTGCTCGTCGTTATCTCGTGAAGTCCATAACGATCTTTGTAAATACATGTGAACGTTTAATTACTTCAACTTTGCACACAAACACACAATACATGCACATTTACACGTACGTAAAAAAACACACACACATACATACATACATACATACATACATACATACATACATACATACATACATACATACATACATACATACATACATACATACATACATACATACATACATACATACATACACACATACACACATATACATACGCTGTTGGCGTTATTGTTGAACTTCGTCGTTTGTTTGCGTACTAATTGTGTTATTCGTTTGAGTGTTGTTAGTTTACGAATAATTACGAATCCGAATTTCAATTGCATACAATGTCGTTTGTTAGGATATTCTAACATTTTTGTTAGAACATCTAACATTATTGCATCACAAGACTCTTATTCTGGTGAATTTCTTTCTTTCGACAACATCTGATCGTGTTTTCAAAGGTTTTTCTTTGCAACTACATGGTAGAATTCCACCGTGAATATCGCAGGCGACAAATAAATGACGTGTACGGAAAAAGTACTGCGGTCTGACCAGATGCATCGAACTGAAAACATGATGAGTAAAGATTATTTGCTTCACTGGTCCAGTGTAGAATCTAAAGGGACAAACGATGGAGAAACTAGATGGCTAGAAAACTAGAAAAATGTAATATACGTGTGGTGTTTGTTGAAGGGAAACGAAACTAACCGTCGTACATTGTTTGTCAATAAAGTAGCGCCTACTGTGATCGTTTTCGAAACACGTGACGCTCGGTTGTTACTTTTAAGGCTTTGTTCTAGGGTAAGACTATTTCGTTCATTTTCATCGTAATCTCACGGTTTGGATCGAGGTATGGATCAGTCGCATCATATCCAAGTGTTCGATAAGTAACAAAACCAAGTGTAACGCAAAAAAATGAATGGCAACAGGGTCGTACACGCCGAAATAAATAAAACCCCTTGAAAATTTTTTCTTAAATCGTTCATTCATTTGTAGTTGAAAAGCAACGTGGTTTCCTATTGATATTCAGGTACTAGTTTTACTAGCAAGTCATAGGTTTATTGATGGAACTTGAACTTTGATGAAGCGTGAAGTGATTTTTACCCTCCCGTAAGTTCTGCAATTATTATTTGATTTTTTTTACTACTTAATGAAGCTGTAATACACTCTGTGGGTCATGGGCCGTGTAGCCTCACTTTCATCCAGCTCCAGGCGATCGTGACACAAATGAGTTTAGCCGTACCATCGCCGTAGAAGTGGATATTGTCAAAGCTCTCCGTGTTTTAAAAATCACAAATTTAAAACGCTTGAAAAACTCTCACTTAAGGATTTCATGCGAAACCGTGCTTGATTTTAACATTGGAACTCTTTATTTCCATGTTAGAATGATCAAAAGAAAAGCCATGGGTATTTTCAAGATATTTTTACAAGAATATATTGTCATCCCGCAGAGAAAAAAACAACGTTGTCAAAAATATCCAAGCAATCACATCTCAAGATGTCAATTAGCTCTCATCAACATTTTGGCAATTTTTCGTCATACCAGTTATGCGAGCTCATATTTCTTGCATAACGTATCATCCACTTTTTCGGTTCTAGCTGGGAAAAAAGTTGTCTCTTCTTACGAGGATTTCTATAACATGACATATCCATAGTATAAGCGTGATAAGAAAGCACACTAATGTTGGCAACAAGGATTTAAACAGCATTTATGCTTGAAAATAAACAAGGGAAGGAATGCGTAGAAAGCACGACATTGAGCTTATAGAATGCTTAGTTTCGTTCCGAGGTGTTGGAAAAGATCTGGTCATCGTTCATTTGAAGGAGATTCTGATACTAGAAATTCATGTGCGTTTATCGGCACTAGCTTAAGGTACAACCGTGTGGCACCGAATTGGACAGGACGCGAAGTCTGCGTGTAGTTTGGTCCCGTGCTACAGATTGTATAGGTGAAGAGGTCGCTGGGAATGTTTCATGCGGATTCAGGCCATATTATACTAGAGTGCATCCATTTGTCGTCGTCCTCACAACCATCACTGACAATCGCCATTCTGTTCATGGTCAAACGCATTTCACATGAACGCGAAAGATTTCGCATACTGAAGGACAAACTCCATAATGCCGACTCACTCGCGACTCCCAACGACTTTATGCATTTTCGCTTTGCTCACCGCCTCCTGGTTAGGCCATTCGCAGCTCCAGACTGATTTTCATTGCACGTCCTCTTCCGCTCAACATGTGTGTGAAGATTTTGCTATATGATGGTACTCCTGTTACTGTCATTTTTCTTTTAATGTGCACATAATTAGGTGATTCGATTTTCAGTAGGACTTGATTACTCACACGTACCTTAATCGAAACATAGAGACCTACTTCAGCTTAGGATATGTTCTTTTGCACGGAAAATTAAGGACATTTCGGTGATGAATATCAATGTAGATTGTGAATCTTATTTTGTGCTCTGCTTATATCCTCTCAGGAAATAACTTCAACTCAAAGAATTCTTAAGGAAACAGCTGCGATGGAAACAATTGTACTCTTGAAGTAGAAATTCCCAGGACCGACTTTCTACCAACCTCTGCACTGATCAATAATTTAGTGTTTTCTTGATGAACAGACACGAAGTTGTTGTCACAATATTTATCTCACAATGCTTAACAATTTGGTGGATTTTGCTATCTTCAGTACATGGAAATGGTCACATTGATACGCAGTCTACTCAGTCATATACTTTTATTATCCCAGCAGAAAAAAATTCGAATCCTAAATTTCAATCGGTGACTTTCATAAGAAGCTGTTCCCCTATGAGATCGAAATTTGCTTTCCGAATTTTTTTCTGCTACTGTTATGGAAGCATTTAGCAATATAGATTTTTTAGGTCATAGTGACCCTTTTCATACTTTGAAGAAGAGAAAATCCTTCGAAACGTTAACCGCTATAATACAATTATTGCAACAACTATCTGTTGTCTTTAATCAGAAGAAAACACTAATTTCTTGAAATCGTTGTCTGCCTCAAATACTAGTTCCTTCTCGATGCACTGTTCACTGAACGCATGATGATGATGTATCGACCGTTATTGCAGTCCTCACAGTTTAGTGAAAGAAACGGCAAATAGCACTCGTGAGGGAAGGAAAAACACTAGAACGATTCTGTAATTTCCCTGGACATGACATAGATTTGACTGTTTGTGTTGATTGCAAGTCGACTACAAACCCAAGTACCACTCGTTTTCATCATATCATTGTTGACGTGAGAAACTCTTTTTCTCTTTATTCACTTATCCTCTCATCTCCTTTGATTTAAAGAATTCGGTGGAGTGCCATTCACGTGACAACGAATTTTTTCGTAAGTGTATATCTGCTTTGGATATGAAAGATTCTTCCCCCGCAAATTTAATTACTTACTTATTCCGTTCCTGTTCATCCGTAAGGCACTGCAGTATTGATGTTGTTTTTCTTTTACAACGAAATCAACGAAACGTTCTTGTCAGAATGCAGTAAACATCTGGATTTCATGGAAAAAAAGCAGCAGCTTTTTCAAGCTTTTTACTTGCTGAAGAGGACACGATTTCGTCTCCGTTTGTAGTATCTATTGGAAACGAGACATGCTGGAAGTATCGAAGGACATAGCTGGTCGTCATCATACCCTGAATTCACATGAGCTGAACACACGTTTTTCTCTCTGTCACGCTATTTATTCTGATTTTAATCTTCGCTATAAAAGCTGGAGTTCAACTACAAAATTGTGAAACTTTGTGAGAAGAGAATAAAGAAAACTCTACATGCCTGATTATACATGCCAATTATGTTCTCACCTTAGCGAATCAGTGTCTAGCAGCCAATGCCACTCTCACTAAATTCACAGAATCGTTCTGACGTTCGCTTACTTACTCTTTCACCACTGAAGTTCTTCATACAAATCCGCTCACTCGTGTTTCGTATATTATGTGTTTTCCATACGGCATCTGTTTATTGGCAACAAAGTGAGCAGGAAGGAAGGCATGTGTAGCGACGAAGATCTTATTACATCCGTGACTCTACTAATCACTTCGTTTATCATGAATAATGTAATTACAGCATATCGACATCAGTAAATGATTATATGACAAGGTTACAGATAGTATTAGAACATTTTCGAATGCTTGATGACGGGTATAGACGGTTTGTTCATGTTTGATTTCATAAATACCAGACTAAATCCAAATTATTCTTTGGATTGCCGAAGAATGTTCACACGAAAGTCGGCCGCTTCATTCTCTGATGTTCTTAAGTGGGATTGCAACACGTTTTATTTATGACGAGAAATTCCTTCAAATATTTTCCTCGTTTGTCCTGAGGATTGAAATCTGAAGCTGAATTTACTAGGTCTGTCTGCAATTTTATCATGTGTGTGACATTTTTAGAAGAAGCGTTTACCTTTTCCGTATCACTGCATGAAAATCCGACAACAACCGCCAACTCTGAGCGCTTTTTTTAGGGGCATCTTATGCATAGAACTCAACTAACGTCACATAATAATTGGTAATCGACTTATTTAATCAATAATCAGTAGGTGGAATAAGACCTCCTTATACTTGGAGAAGCAATGAGGCAAAGTGCTGCGCGCCATTTAACGTAACCTTCCTTTTTCACAACAAGTAATATAAGAAGAACGTCTTAGCATTTTCTATTCCGTTCGTTTTTGTCTGAGCTGCTCTCTCTTTGTAGGGAAAAACTTTTCACGCGATTCGTGGAAATTTCGGTGTTAACAGTGACCCGTGTAATTTCATGTTGTTCCAAACATGCTTTAATAAAGATCTGCCAGAACACCTGCAGTCCGAAAATATTCCAGGTGGCACGTTGGATATTCTGTTGATCACTATCATCAATTTTTTCTCGTCTTCCTCATCATCAGAGTTTTCGGTCTAAAATCAGGTTCATTCTGAGGTTCCTATAATGATCGGAGACAAATGTTCAATGCATCTGATTGTCTACAATTAATTACGAGTGATAATAGGTGAATTTTCGCCAAATAATTAAGCCAGGAGCTAGTCCATTTGATCAGAGTGCGTCGTTGAGCCAAAGGGGGCCAGTTCCCTGAATAGCAGCACGGCGTTGTTAGGTCCTCTGGATTCTGAAGCACATAGTTTTTAGAAACACCACACACACACACACACACACACCCCACACACACCCACACACACACACACACACACACACACACACACACACACACACACACACACACACACACACACACACACACACACACACACACACACACACACACACACACACACACACACACACACACACATACACATACACACATACACACCAGTGAATCACCACACAGTTTTTTCTTGTCGATTCCAGATTATTCACGGGTACCGTATACTCCAAAAAATGCACGTTGATTTCAAATGCAGTTCTGTTGTTTTATTTGGTGATGCTATGGGATTTTTGCATGAAATCGTCTTGACGTGATGACGGCAAGCCTTTACCGACATTTCACGCAGATGTGAACAACTCACACGGCCTTGAGGCTGCTCGGAAATTCCAAGGTCCGCTGCTGCTAACACAAAGCGGCGTCAAACGAATTTTGAGCGTTGTCCGACTTCACGTCTTTCCTCACCATCATACATATTATAGCATTTTTGTTCATTTAGACTGACATCTCACCTTGAAATCACTGTTGTGGACTTACCGAACTGAAACATAGAGAATGCCAAACACCTCACCGTCTCAACAGATCCTCTTTCGCTGGAAATCGATAAATTCTTTTTCGGAGATTTAAGCAGCAAATTACTCGCTGTTTTCCTAATCTGAGAACAGATCACACATATCATTTTTGCTAATTAGCACTTCGCCCTTCACTCAATTTTCTCTCTCCTTTCCCCTCTTTTTCCTTTAGCAATAATGCCAGCAAAAGAAAGATGAATTTTGAAGGAAGATAATCCCAGACATGCTCTCGTGTAAATTATTCATGTTTGGCAAGGCGTAGTCAAAGAAAAACTGCGTGCCTTAGCTCTCAGTCGCAGGTGTAAAGTATATATTGAGTCACGATGTCGTGTTTCTATCTCTTCATTGTTTTTTTCATTGATTCGTTATCACGTCAGGAGTCGCGAATATCTAGTGAATGTGAGATAGAACATTCAGATGAACAAATCATGCGTTCGCGACGGTTGTTGTATTGTTTTCAGCTGCTCACTATTGGCTCCACTCTAGGAAAAATCGCTCTCTATATAACGTAGCACACTCACGAATCATGGCTCACATGGCTCATTTATGATATTTTATAAACGACCCTGCAATCCATTCCATTGCTGGACTCACATCAAGCACGTTTCCACCGTCTCTTGAAATGGATACATACCTTTCACACATTCAGTCCCATTCTCAACTGCCCTGTCTTTTCAGATTGGTCACGATATCGTGACTACATCGATTATCATTCTTACATAGTTATAATGATTAGACAAAAGATATTTGCTCCGAGTAGAAGTTCGATTTAGAAAAAATGCAAAAAACTCCCATTTATTGTGGGACATTTAGAATGCATCAAATTGCTAACAGGAAAACATTATTGTCCGGCTCAAATACTCTTGAGACGTTTTCTATCCGTCAGTGTTCGTAAATAGAATGAGATCTTTTACTTCATACCACTTGTCAACAATGGAACTTCAATAACAAATCTCGTATTTTACTTATTTTCATGTTCTATTCAAACCGGATGCAAACTTTTCCTCTCTTCTCAACTTCCTCATTGAAAATCAGTTTACAACACATGTATGATGGGTTTGATTTGTAGCAGCAAGCAGTTGATGTTAGCGGGACTCTTTAACGAGCTCAGTAGGCTGGTTTCCTTCCGGTGGAACAAGGCTCCCGAATTCAACTCAGCACTCAACATTCGCGCTTTCACTCACATACTCACTAACTAGTCGCAAACATACTGTAGACCATTCATTTGCTTTATAACATAAACTAATCTCTAACTATATATGTTCTACGTGAATCATGTAGTTCGCTTTATGAAATGCATCATGTTTCAGCATGCTATTTCTTTTAATCCTATCTCATGATGTACTTGTGTACAGCACGACAGTCAGGTGAAAGTTGTTCGGTTCAGAAGTGATGAATTCAACATCGCCTAGTGGTGCGGCGACTGTGGCAAACATCGCCTATTGTTACGTACTGCCAGTCATATGCGCCATAGGAGTTATAGGAAATATTACGAACTTAATTGTGTTGGCGAGTCGACGACTACGAGCAGTGTCGTACATGTACCTAAGAGCCTTGGCTGTTGCTGATTTGCTATGCATGGTATTCGTACTATTGTTCGTGACGACCGAAATTCTCACAAAGAACGGTGCACCGATAAATCAATACAGACTTTATCAGATTTACCAGTGTCACTTCATGCTTACACTCATCAATTGGGCTCTTGGAGCTGGAGTGTACGTGGTAGTGGCACTTTCGCTTGAACGCTACATTTCTATCGTGTTTCCTCTGCACTTTCGTGCATGGAACTCACCTCAACGTGCATCAAAGGCCATTATCATTGCTTTCGTTATTCCTGCCTTGCTATACATACCATACGCCATCACAAGGTACAAGAGTGTTGAGAAATGGGACCATCACGTAAATGCTACTATCTACAAAATTGACGATCACCAGGTGTATAGGACAATCCAGTGGCAGATCTACAAATGGACGCGAGAAACTATTCTTCGATTTCTTCCAATAATAATTCTGTCTGTGCTCAACATTCAAATCATGATTGCTTTTCGAAAACGGCAAAAAATGTTCCAAAAGTTGACAAAACGGAAAGAACAAGGCACACACAAGGACGACACTTTAATGTACATGTTGGGTGGAACTGTTTTCATGTCACTGCTCTGCAACATTCCGGCAGCTATCAATCTTCTGCTGATAGACGAGACACTCAAACAAAGGCTGGACTACCAAATATTCCGTGCTGTTGCGAATATTCTTGAGATTACTAACCACGCTTCACAGTTCTATGTCTTCTGCGCTTGTTCAACCGACTATAGAATCACATTTCTTCAGAAGTTTCCCTGTTTCAAAAAAGCCTATGCGAATCGGTCACATTTGCGGTCCTTTGCAAAGCGGACGCAGTCAGCAATTACTAGAGACAAGGACAGTTCAGATCAACCCACGACGAGTCCAAAGGTTCATTTCGTTTCAAAATTGCAATTACGAATATGCCAGGGTCACTCCGATTCTGCTAGTTGTGAGCGAAAACTTGTTGAAAAACGAATTTACTTACGGGAGAGGACATTTCTATCGATTTTACACTTACTAGAACATCGGTACACGAGGAGTAGGGCCCATATAGTGTCATTTATAGTCAAGCACGTCAGAATAGGAAAGAAAAAGGTGGAATGAAAACGCTAAGAATGTTTATCACCTTCAACAGCAGAGGCCTGGCAATGAAAGACCTTCTACCACAAGAAAAACTTTACTTGGTAGCACCGTTTTTGCCAAACCGTTGTTCAGCACAGTAATAGAAATGAATCGATTTCAGCACATATGTGGAGCAATTTAAACTTAGTGAAATATATCCCATCTCATAGCAAACATTATTGGTTAAAACAGAGATCGCTTGAATCTAGAAGTCTTTTCCAACAAGATATATGCTTTCATACTCTGGCATGATGGAATTCTTATTTTCTGGAGCCCAAAAAATATAGTCTTCCCATCGAAGCTGCTTTCTGAAACGGCTAATCTACTGAACAAACAGGATGCCGTCCAACGAGACACTACTGTGTTCACGAATGCGTCGGTGATGTTTGCGGCTGTCGCGAATGTGTTGAAAAATAAAATTCATCTCGGACTTCTTGGGAACTCTAGTCCCAAGAAATTTTAAAATTGAAGTGGCTACTTAGGAAAACAGCACGAGCATTTGGGGTATACAGCAAGACCTCTTCTATGAATTTGTCTGTTAAACTTTTTAGTTCTTAAATACTAAAGCTATCGAAAAAACATACCAGCATGTTTTCATGTGTTAAGACCTAAACATTGTGTAAAATCATTTAAAAACCTAAGCATATTTAGGCAGCTGACTGGCACAATTCAAAATTATCATGTGCTGAGCCGAACGATCCAGAAACTGCCGATGTTCATTTAGCATCTGCAGAAGAAAGTCTTAGCGATGTGAAAGAATCGGACTCTCTCATTAGATATGGTGGAGCAGCGATCAAACCCTCCAGAGATGCTAATGGTAGTACTCTTTCACAGTAATTACGTCCAGTGTTTTATCACTTTAACGATGAGCTCACGTATGTCTCCCCATTATATTGAGATTACAATGTCCTTCATAAGTAACTAATTTCAAGTGCAAGAGAGTGGGTAATGCTAATTCTGTATTTCAAAACTTGGATTTAGTTCCTCTTACAATCTTCGAGAGCCTCGTGCAATTGGAAACGACAAAACGTAGACTCGAAGAAGAGAAGCTGAAAACGCTAAGAAAATGTAACACATATGACACCTTCGGACCGGAAAATGCAAATATGCACTCTTTACTAACAAAAGTAGAGACCCGTTGAGACAATTCCTCGCAACTTTTTTTTCCTCATCATGACGGTGAGGAGACCGCCATCTGCATTGCGATTGATCTCAGAAAGAAACGTATCGGTGCCATTGTTAAGTAACACTTCACTAGACGTTGGCTCACGAATGAAAGCTTCAGATTGTGATATTTATTACTGATTATATACGTCATAAAACTCTCATTTTCTTATTCACATAAAGATAAATGAACACCAGGAAGGCTCATAGTTCGGCTATGCATACATAAATTTTTACAAATACATATGTACGTACATATGTATATACGAATTATAAAATGCATTAGAACCGTTAGTAGACTGAATATGAAATTGGCGAAAACTGAAAATGTAACTCCGAGGTAGATCCGTTCATTTAAGAGAATATATAACTTAGAGGATAATATACCTAGTAAACTGATTCGAAAAATGTGTCATTCTTCATTTGACATGCTGACAAGTATGAAGTGACATTGAAAATTCTTAGTGGTGCGAAGGCAATTTGAAAGGGCACTGCTGTTACAATAATAGCACGAGTAGTCGCGAAAAGAACCTGGTGGCTTCTACAAAGTGCGATAAAGTCAGTGTTAGTAGAAGTACTGAACCTTAACAAACAATTAAGTAAATATAGCTATACAGGATAATGTTTTTGTCATAGGTACTGTGACAGAAATAGGTTTTCAGATCTATCGGCACTACTTTACACACTAGTATGAATCCATCATATCCAATTTAACGGAACAGATATCCTACCATCACTCATTACGTACACATTGGGATTGTGTGATAATTTTACACCCAAACCTCGAAGGCTTTCTCGTACTTCGTCGTCTAGACTCCGTAGCCGATTAATGCACTGTAGTACCTGCTCTGGGCGCATTCCAAGCTCCCATTCCAATGAAGATAGCTTGAGGTGAGACTCACAATCAGCCCGATTCACCTCAAGCTCCGCCTTTAACAACATAAGGTATAGTTTTCAAAAAAATGCGGAAGGAAGAAAAATAAAAGAATAAGGAGGAATTGCGCAAATGAAATTTACACTTACTCATACATTCTTATGAACTGGTCTGGTTGAGCTGGTGCGAGGTTGCTATAGTTGTCGTTGTTGCTGTTGTTGTTGCTGTTGTTGCTGCTGTTGTTGTTGTTGCTGTTGTCATTGTTGTTGTTGGTCGATGGCTGACATTGTGGTGATATCGCTTTCCTAAGCGCTGTGATGTTACGAATGCGACTCGAGTCAGTCATCGACCAACAACAACAACAACAACAACAACAACAACAACAACAACAACAACAACAACAACAACAACAACAACGACAACAACAACAACGACAACAACAACAACAACAACAACAACAACGGCGACAAGTTAAACCAACCTCGCATCAGCTCAACAAGATCAAATCATAAGAACGTATAAATAAATATATCGATCACTTATGCTGAGGTATATAGAAAGTCCGTCTTTTGAGTTATTAAAAAATGAATTTTATATACTACAACGCTAAAACCTAAATCAAACCATGTGCTGAAGCATAGTTTTGCGAGCCAAGCGAGAAGCTTCAGCGGAATCTTTGAGAAAACCACACAGCAATAAAATATCCACATTGCATGGAATTAGAAGTCGACCATCCATACCAATTGCCAACTCATCATATGATGTTACCACCTCCACCAAAGTGCCTCTTCCGTACTCTGCTAGCTTCGGTACTAGCTCCTCTCGACTTTTTATCCTGAACAAGTAAACATAACTAGATGCTAGAAACCTAATCTGTGTCAGTCTTACGAAATAGCCTTAAGTAGAACCAACTATGAATGCACAAGGTTTTAAGTCGTCGTAACTCAATATTTAAAGTATCTACTATTGAAATCCGATGAGAATGATGAAGAGATGAGGAAGGAGGTTAGATATCAATAAGAGAAACTAACAAAGAATTCACCAACCTCGCAGTAAGTGATGTAATCTGCTGAAGTGTTTGAGGGAGGCCATAATGCGGTGGAACGATGACGACAGCACCTGCAAGCAAGCGTCGCATTTCAGCAACAGCATCTCCTAGTTTTGGCAAATATGAACGTTTCACAGAGAAGTCGATGCAAACCTGAAATTGCGAGAAACTCATAAAAGTTAATAACATTGCGACAACTAGAGGCATATGATTTCGTGACAATATTATGTGAAAGACAGGAAGCACCTGCCACTGACGAGAAATGCATGAACGGCGAGAAAGTGAGGGAATGCGGAAGGGATGGTATGAAAAGTGTAGGACTAGAGAATACCATACACAATTTTGCAAGTCATTTAAATAACTTATTAAGTTAAGAGCACTATGGTGCGTGTAACGCAGCGGTCGGAGGCGCTCTGCAATACACATGGAATCGCTCCCCGCGCCCTATGCCCACCAAATCTTCCATCCCTCTGGGGTCAGCAAATTGATGCCAGACTTGTCTGAGAGGGTAGAAGCACTGGCTCGATACATTGGTAGGCCACCGCGAGTCATTGTTAAGGTCAGATTTGCATGCAATCACCTCCAACGATACTTAGTGAAGTCGAATGCATGGCGCATCCCTCAGGGATTAATCAACGCCAAGATCCTCATCCTTTTTTTTTCTACTAAGAATACTATGGAATTACAGATCTCGAAGTCAAGGCCCTATAATCTGGCACTTTCTTCTTCTTGAAAATTATACTATTAGCTTCAGACATTTGCTCACAAGCCTGACAAGCAAGCTGCTTATATTTTACTAATGAAAGGTTTTCATTGTAAAAGCTATTTTAGCTTAACTGAGATATTGGGAAACGGTATATGCAAACATAGCAAGGAAATTTATCGAAGTAGTGATCTTATCGAAACAAGTATGAAACTTCTTAAGATGGATCACGCACGAAACACAGAACGTCAAGTAGTGGAACGATGCAAATGAATTAGATCGCTCATCAAAGAAAAAAAAAACGGAATGTATTGGAAGGAAATAATCGAGGATAGAACCAAACGTACAACATCAGAGAAGGACGGAGGAAAGGGGGGAGGGGACGGGAAGAGTTATTTGAGGTGTCGTTCAGGCACCTAGACGAAAAGTATATAGTGATGTACTTCAGTTTGAACTCTGAAAAGCAATGGTACTTGCAGCAGTTCCTACACCTTCTTTTGCTCGGGTTAATAAGAATAAATAGAAATAAAGTCGCAGATACGAGGAACGCTTCAATAAACAACGATATATGTTTTGTGATCAGTAAATAAATAGGGCAGTCTCATGTCTTACCTGCTCCCATTGTTCTGGCACATTATCAGCTCCAAGTTGAATTGAACCATCACAACATACAAAAGAACCGCGTCCAAACCTAACCATGGCGATTGAAAGTATATCAATCGAAAGAAAAGGCTACAACATACAGTGCATTTGTGTCCTTGTAAAAGGTGTGCATTCACGAACGATCATAACAACGAGCCGTTAAAGTAATTTAAACCAATAGAGGACATATTGTGGAAATAAAGTAACAATAACCTGTCGAAGACTTGAAAACATGGATGCATACCGGCCTACCCGGGCAAGGTTTCTAAACCCACTACTGAAACCTCTAACTGAAACATGAAACTAGAAAACCGACCTCAGGATGTTCTTGTATAGAGCCTGAATAATAGACTGTTTCGTCGCAGGTGTAGCTTGATTCAGAAGTCTTTTCAAATTCCCCAAACATCTCTTCATATGGGACTCTTCCCAATCCATCCGCCAAACCACCTAAACAATGAAGTACTAGATCAAACCACTTTGCTCTAACGGCAAAAGGTAGAAAATTATAATGAGTCCCACATCTTTAGCACCGGTTCGCCATTTGATATCGTTTATATCATCTCTAAGTGCCAGTTTTGTGATCCTAAATGTTATAATAATATGAAGTGTAAAGGTAATATCGAATTAAGGATACCGATGAGGTAGGATGCGAAAGATATATAGTGAAAAATATCCATACTCGGCTTCCTTCGATTTACGTAAAGCATCCATGCGAGACTTCCTCAAAATGGATGCAAGATCATTTTTGAGGTGTTCCCGGTACTTATTCCGCAAGTAGCTGAGAAATATACCGTGAATATGTCAACGCCCAAAGAAAAAAGAATGAAAGAAAAACAAGAAGTGAACGACTTGCGTTTCCATGAGATCGCGGTTTGTGTTGGAGGCTTCTTGAAACGAAGATATATTTTCCCTCGAGCCCCAAGCACCTTCGGCTTTTGACTTGTCAAGGAAAATTTCGTTTGTAGGCAATTTACAGCTCTCAAGGGCTCGTCTGAAAACTAACAGTTTCTCGTGTATAAAGTATCCAGGATATCTCACGAATCAATTTGCAACACAAATAATCTCCGTGTGATAGAAGCTAGAAGACGGATTGACCACTAACTTAACAATAGTCATGGGGTCCGTTCCACTAAGCGTGATTTCTATATCTTCAAAACCGTCCTTCTCGTTGTTTAAAATCGAAAAACGGATAGAGGTCGGGCAGATGCTCCTTGATACAGGAAACAAATCGTTCAAATACCCGTTGAAAATCTAAAACTAACCATAACGTGTCTTTGAATAAAAACAAACTGCCATAAAAAAGGATAAAGCTCTAGGAGTTGATCAATCCCTGAGGGATGCGCCATGCTTTCGACTTCATTAAGCATCGTTGGAGGCCATTGAATGCGTACTTAGCCTTCACAATGACTCGCGGTGACCTACCGATGTATTGAACCTGCTATCCTCCCAGACGAGTCTGGTACCAATTTGCCGACACCGGAGGGATGGAAGGCTTAATGACTCGTGGGCGCGGGGGATCGATCCTGTTTGTACTGCAGGGCGCCTACGACCACTGCACTACACGCGGCCTCTAATATGATACTCATTGCAGAAAAATTTGCTGTCAATATTATAAGCGGCTTGAAAGTCGTCCAATCAAAACTTCGAGTTAATCAGAACAATCAGATTCTCGAAGAAAGTTAAACTTCGAGAATCAGAACTATTATGGTCTAGTCAATCGCTGATGGATGATTAAAAAGGCATTTGATGTAGAACAAATCTAATCAAACGGAAAAGTAGCTCGATATTGTAGATCACTTCCTTCTCTTCAGATTTCATTTGTCAACGACAACGTAACATAGCTGGAAGGTCTTCTCGAAAAAAAGGAGGAAAAAAAACGTAAAAAGTGCGGAGCTAGCATCGCCTTTATCAAGATTGGACGAGTTTCCCCCCCCATCCCAATTGCACCAATGAATAAAGGAATGAATGATCGGATATGAGATGGTAAGGTAAAATTGGACGGCAATATCACAAGTGTTCACCTGAAGTGACTTCTCGTTTTGTGCTCTGATCCGAGGATTTCTGGAAAATCGATCCGGATGAACAGCAAAATAAAAAGGACGTAGTGCAATAGCGACATCCTGCAGAGATACACCTCGATGCTTCATCTGAAACAGGAAACTTAGCGTAATGTTCGGATCTCTTTCATGGACGATACCTGAAAGCGATATGAGAACGAAAAGCAAACTCGTGGAAATTCGGGAGACTAGCGGCAGAGCAACTCGTACGCATTGACATTGGAGCACGCAAACGCCTTCAGTGATAAACACTGGACCTATGGGAAGTCCATTGCACAGTAAGGTACTTCCAGTTCGTTACGAAGGAATCATTTGATTTTTTTCATGTGAATAGTTTTAAACCGTATCCATCCGTATTTCTTACGCTTGATTGCAAGAAACTGTAAAGAAATAGAGAGTATAAAAAGAAAAATTCAGGTAATTGTTGGTTAAAATGGAGAGGGAATGGAGTGATTTTTTGGTTTCCTACAAACAAATTTATGTTCATTTTACGACATAGATGGTTTCCACCTACGGATCCCCCTCATAAGGGGATTACTAGCCGGTTAGTAACGTGGCAGCGTAGCACGTTACCAGGTGGTTGGTGGAGGTTAATCGCGGACCAAAAGCGAATTTATGCTTCTTTGACGCATATAGATCCAAAGGGTGGGGTCACTTACCTGCTGCGCCGATTTGGTATATATCTCCTACTTTACCAGGACGTATTCATACGTGCGTGAGTGGTTGTGTTCTCGCTTATGCGGGTTGTATTTTACGAGTCAATTCTTCCAAAAACCTCAATCAGGTGACAGGGAGGTAAATGGGGGGCGGCTAAGACTCAATACAACAGATAAGCTCCTCGTCTACACTACGCCCTTGGCCAAGAATCTGTGAGAATATCCATATCCATGTTAATAGGCAACTAAACGTGGGTATCAAACGCTAACCAAACTCAAATAAGTGGGCTTCATTCACCTGATTCTGCAAGAGTCCCTAACACTGGCGGGTTGGGTAGAAAGAGTATGAAGGTGTTGCCAAAAATCTCAGGGTTATTCTATGCTGCCTAAATTACGAGGAGCTAGGTGGCGATCTGTACCTGTAATGCACGCACACTTGCATCTGAGTACTCGAAAGAGCATTTGATCATACCGGCAAGAAGCTAGAACACGTCGTCATCGGACTGGATTATAACGAAGAAGAACTGTTCCATGGAACAAAATGTTAGTGGAATTTCAAAAACAAAACTTTAAAATCACCATAGCCCGGGATTTACTTAAATCATTGGTCGGCTGTTGGGTAGATGCGGTAATTGATAACATCTTCAGAAACAGCAACAGGCCAGTGCCAACTTAAATATATCCGAGTTTACAAAACACTGCAGAAAGAAGACAAAATACTTTAAATAGCGAACAATAGCAGTTGTAGCTGCACAAGCTAGGAAAAGCGTTCTTCAAACGTATAGAAACTTCGCCAATTACAAGATCAAGACGATACTACACCCAGGTTGATGCAGGCTGCGAAAGCACTTACCCATATTATAGGTGTTTGCTCGAATAGGCGCTTGCATCCACTGAGAATCCGCAGCTCCTTCCATTTATCTGTTGTGTGTCTTTCTTATCAATACTGGCCTTAATGTATTTCCTTATCGATCAATATTTTCGTGTATCTCGAAAATGCGAAAGGTTTCGAAGATTTGCGCTGCGCGTTGCGGCATGACGTTAGGAACGCCGGTTAAATTTCAACAGACATTGCTGAAGCACTGTGTTGGTAGTGCGCAGATTTCTTGACGTGGATGAGGGTATCAGTCCACGTCTTTGCACCATAACAGAGCGCCAGGAGAATTCTTTAATTGAAGAGCTAAGAACGAAGCCTTTGGTCCCTTAGTTCGTCGGTGGCTTCCAAGAGGCCTAAATGCAGCCCATTCTGCTGTCCTTGTTTTGGTTTTATTCTCCTGAATGCTATTTCCATTTTCAGTGAACCTTTAACGAACACATACTAGGCACTTTTTGTAATCAGAAAAGCACTGAGTTCGATTTGTTCGTCTTTGCTTCATGGGTTCTACACGAACGGCGTTGTTTTCCGATTTTCGCGCAGTACTGTCTTTCTTTTTTCCGCTTCGTTAAGCTCATTATGCATTGTCTCTTTGCTTTGCTGGCATTTCTCAAGAAGATGAAGCCATCGGTAGCAAAAACGAAGAATAATGCAAATTTGCCACAAATGCGTGTGCTGTTCTCGACCTAGTCGTGCCGCTTCATTATCCGTTACAATGTAGTTGCAAGTAACTTTGGCAAAATAGTGTTGCCATAAACGGCCATTTCTCTTGTTGTGACAGAGCAGTCAACTAGAGTTCTTATATAACATAGGACCATTCTTTGGTCTGCAAGCGCCTATGCGATTACTTTGTCTCAATAGTGTCAAATGCTTTTCCATGGTCGACAAAGCTTAACACATGCGACAAGCGATACTCGACAGAAATAGCTGTAGCTATAAAACGTTGCTTAAAATGCTCTTTTAAAGAATTCGCTAGCGGTGATCGAAATACATCCGAGCACTCTCAAACGTAGTTTGTTCGTTACCGCCTGTATGTCCGTCTATGCTCGGCGATTAATTGCGTAACATACCCTAAGGTAGAGGTAGTGATTGCGTGAGTTCGGGTGCGGTTTAGTGATCTTTTGTAAATCGTGGGGGAAACGAAGACATGGCAAAAAGGAGACCACTCTGTATTCGCATAAAAGAATACCTTGAGTGTAAACTTAAAGTTAAACCATAAATAAAACTTTTCAAACTCTTTGCATGAAGAACAGGCGATTTTGCCATAAGCCTCGATTTCTTCGAGACAAGGCCATAGTCATCGGCTGAGTTTTCCCTGATCGGAGAGTCATGAGGAGATGTTTTCTTTAACAACCTTTTTCATCACATACGACTGCGTCATGCTGTAAATTGTGTTATATGCCAGAGGGTAGGTACCACCAGGAAACCGAGAAAATGCATCATGAACTTGTTCGACCGAAAGTTAGCACTCTTTAACATAAAAACTCCCTTTCACGCACCCCTGCACCCATCACTGTAAAAGTTGGAACAGTTCAGATGCGAGACTCCGCCTCGCCTATCACATCGAATGAACTCTCTTCAGGCGAAGACATAACACCCAATAGCGGTTGTTTAGGAATTGGTGATAATTTTATTCGAAGGGTTTAGAATCTCTTAAATTGTAAAAAATACTTTGCAGCTTTAATGTCGTGTGCAAACGATTTATATAAAATATGTCCAGTTTCTTAAATCTAATTACAGAAAGAGTTTTCAAAAAATTGAAGCTTGTACAGTTTCCAACAGAAGAGTGAAGACATTCGCCATCCCAGACGAAATCTCGCTTGTTCGTTTGCTTTCATTTTAAAAATATGAGCCTCGGTAGAAAGGTGAACAGATACGTTTCAATGGCTCCAGAATATCGGGTCTCAGTTGAATACGACTGTTTTATGTGGTTAGCAGAAACCTGCGTTCTTTTGTTAGCTTTCATTTCCACTAATGAAATTAATTGTGTTCGGAAAGAGGTTGGTTAAAACAAGAAATCTGTTATCATTGTTGCACAAAATACATCGAATTCAAGTTAATTACTTGGAAATTTAGATGAGCCAACTTGTCACTACTGACTTGAAGAGTCACTTGTAAGGGAAGTCATGTTCGTTTACAATTTCGAAGCCAACTTGAGGACTTCTCCACTACCCTCATTGGCATTCTCTGTGCTATTGAAGAGTAATTTTCTCAAAAAACATCAGATACCGTGTGGAGAGGAGGAAGTATCGCTGCTATGCGATTCGAATTCTTCCAGATGAACAGGAATTCTTGAGGTGGCAGTGATTATTTTGAAATCTAAATCTTGAAACGAAAGGTTCCACTGCATAGGTTTCCGCAAACTGACGTAGCGAAGTTATGGTGCACCTAAATGAGATTTAGTAATGGAGCTTATTTTTCAAGCAAGATAAGTCTACATGATGAAGAGATCGAGAATGTGATCCACGTAGTAAATATACAACTAATTAAGTTGAATTATGTCCATTCTACAAGCAGTTCGAACAGTGGTACAAAATGTGCTTCTAAACTTGCTGCAGAAGACGTTGACGTCAAAATAAGAAGGACTACCAAGAGAGAATACAAATAGTTTAGAGAGTTTGATAGAGGCGGAAGCTGAATTGGAAACCGTTATAACCAAAATTTCTTTCGTTGTAGTTTTATTTTTTCAAAAACACATTTTGCGTAGAAGAAAACCATTGTCAGATATGGGAATGGCAACTACGCACTCTGACGAAAGTTGATCTAATGCTTAGCAAGAATACACGGTGCTTAGTTGAGATCCATGGTAACGTAATTCTATGAAGGGTTACTCCCGTATCCTGTGTAAAGATTTTATCTTATTCTACATCAGGATGGTTATTACATCGTTGAAGGATAAAAGGAGTAGAGTATGGCCTTGATATTACAAGCATAAATGTTTCCTTACATGATTCAGTTGTAGAGAGAGAGTGGTAAGGAGTAAGTTTAGAGTTAACGCCAATGTGCTAAAGATCTTCAACTAGAAAAAGTTTTTCGAACCCATCTCTATCATGCTTAAAGAAGAAGGTTTAAACCTTAACATTGTAACACATCTAGCAAGGTTAATAGTAAGGGCAATGCCCTAGAATATTTCTGGCAGGAAGACCAACAACCAAAGGAGGAACAAAGCATTCTGGAATAGCCAAGAAAAAAAGAACAAGTCTAACGAGAAAAATATGTTGTTGTCGTTAACTACTTAGGGTTTTCGAGAAAGCAGTTATTAAATAATGGGTTATTAAATATAAAGGTTGGTCGATTACCTCGAATAAACGAAATTGAAATACTTCAAAGTTCTTTATCTGCGTCTTCCCGCTCTCCCATTGTTCCTTAGACGTTATGAAATTATAACGGCGTTATATTAAACACGACTCATCAGGGATTCCCTGAGTTTGCCTTTTGTGTTAGAATGGAATCGGTACTGCAGCCTTTAACACCGCACTTGCCCAAAGCTCCGTAGACGAAGCCACCATCCAGCATTCAACGAGCCGTTTTCTCAGCACTAATCAAGTTGAAGCAAGTTGGAATAATTTGTGCATGAAGAAATGTTCTCATGAAAATTCTCAAAACGGAAGAAATCGGTAAGATTGAACTTTTAGATAACGTAGGAGGTGAAACGATAAACAAGCATTCTGCTTGTTTAAAAAAAAGACAGCAAGAGGTGTTTTTTAGTGACTTCGAATTTTTTTCGCCTGTCGATATAGCACTTTAGCTGTGATTGACATTTCAGCGATATAATCGCTGCGAATCGTGTTTGGTGGAATGCTGCACAAACAAAAGTGGTACTATCAACGCAGTAGTACCATTTTATATAGGACTATTGCTGAAATACTGTGCACGCATGAGGACATACTTTCTTGATGAAAATCTTTCCTAGCTAAATTTTTTGTTATGGCTGATACGTAGAAGACTCAATGTGTTTTTCTTGAAGAGATTTCGTTCAATATTTTTAAAATGGATCATTAGAATCTTAATTTTGAATAAGCCACCACCTGTGTTTTGAGGAATTTTATTGCACCAAACACTATGATGGTGAGGTATTCTCAAAACTTGGACCCCAGGCAAGATAGAACCACTACCACTCTTTCCGGAGGATCACGTGTTGAACACTGCACCTCTAAGGTGCTTGCTTTGCCTTTTTTCTCGACCAGTTTTCTATCTAACGACGCCATCAGCAATCACCAGTCAACAAAGTAGATCTGAGGAGTACAAATCGGCATTGAACCCAGTTAACCTGAGGCTGTAGTCGAAATCACAATGTCAACCATTTATTAACTGCCTTCTGTAATTTTACCCGGCAGGGTATTACGTGAGGTGCACCAACAATGACTTGTGCTCCCTAGATCACTCTCGTTGACGGGTGATTGCTGATAGCGTCGCTAGCTAGAAAACTAGCTGAGAGGAAAGCAGAGCAAGAGACTCAGTGGTGAAGTGTGCAAAGCCGTGCCTCGGAAAAGGTAATCGTGGTTCGATCTGGCCTGGTGTCGAAGTTTTGTGAATATCTCACCATCATTGCGGTTGCATTTCACTTAACACCTTCCTGGGAAAAATTCCCGTAGGCAGTGAATAAAAAAGCTATCTTTGTGATAACAAACGCTTATGTAGTGTTACGTTTTCAGCCCTACTGAAGACGTTACTATCATAGTCTCCGATCTTAATTTAATAACGAAAAGAAGTAGTTTTAACCTTTCCCGCTCCATAACCTTCAAGTAGAAAGATGCTAAAAGTTATATTAAAAAAACCCGTCGGTGATTATTTTCTGAAATGTGAGTCGCAAGGAACAGAACAAAAACAGGGTTCGTAGTTATTATTATCAAACTCGGATGAACTAGAGCTTACGAGTTACATATTCTTGGCGCAACGAATGCAGCGTTATGCCTTCGGGAAAAAAAATGTGCCGGACTAGTAAAGAACCTTGGACATAACTGTATACCAAAGTAGTCGAAAAAAGTTGAAGGAAACCTTGGACATAACTGTATAGCAAAGTAGTCGAAAAGTCGAAGGAATTCGAAGAAAGAAACATTTTACCTACGTTATTTTTTGGGTTGGACTCCTTCATAGGACATGAAGCGGGTACATTGTTACACGAGCTCTCAAGTGAGAGACATCGTGACAATAAAGACTTTCGAAGCTGCAGCTTGCATAGACTTGAAACCACGCCAGAGTTTTAACTGGAGTAAACACCAAACCATTTTCAGCATTCCAAAGAACGACTTCCTACTAACCTCGGCATCGTTTGACACTGGCTACGTTCTTCATTGGCACACACGAGGTTGTTGTTATATACTACTTTTTCGGTTTCGGTTAATGTTTCGGCAAACTTCGACTTCTTCTAGAGTGGTTGGAGACGCCCCACTATGCATATGGAATCGATCTCCGCGCCGCAGGCTCAGTAAGTCTTCCATTCCTCTGGTATCGGCAAACTGGTACCAGAGCTGTCTGGGAGGGTAGTAGTATCTCGATACATTGGTAGGTCACCGCAAGTGGACATTGAGGCCCTGTTATGCACTCAGTCAATCCTAGCCATGTTTGATTAAACCGGATAAATAACTCATCCCTCAAGGATTAATCAACGCTGAAAGCCGTTTTATCCTTCTATTTTTATTTGTCGCAACTGAGCTAGACAAATTCTGTGTCATTTTTTTGCTTCTTTTTTGAAAATACATTACATTTATATAATCTATTGAAGCAGTTATTTGCAAAGGTTTAAGAACGGTGACGTTTACCGTGGATACATCGACTTTTTGAGAAACAATACGATGAGATGATAATATGTTGGCAGAAAAATCGGAAAAAAATAGTCACTTCTCGTTTGTCGTCTAAACTCTGCTAATTTTCATACGGCGCAGGTTAGTGATGCAGTCCAGCCAAATTGTTGATGTTCAAGGGCCCTTAGAAACACTATAAATGCTCTTTGATTGAGACTACTACTTATATCTTCTACATTCGATTTTCCTCTCGTTATGCCCACTTGGAAACTGAGACGTCAATGACCGAGGCCTCTGCTGTGGGTATGATGTACTCGGCTCAGAAGTCACTCACATCTCCAATGACAGTAAGTAGGTCGCTTGCTCGTTTGCATGATCGAAACACCACATTAGAAGTTTGACCTTCTTCTAGCTGGTGTCAGGAAAACGTAACCAGTTTCTCTGCAAGAAGGTTTATTTATTTCCACTATCCATGAAATGTAGAAAAGAATACAGAGTCTAATCTAAACAAGCGCTTGTCAAAACATGTAAGATCAGTTTAGCTAAAAATGCATCCCAATAGAGAAAGTACAATAGCGGGAAACGAAGAGGTGGAAGTATGTACACTATAACTGGCCAAAACTACTAAAGGAGGTGATTTAAGAGATGAATAGATTAAGGACAAGAAGATTAAATGTAAGGTGAGTGAGGTTCGACTATTAAGGAAAGCTTCAGTTGGAAAGAAATGACAGCCAGTGTTACTAAAAGTCAATGTAATATTTTTGGGCTTCTAATAAATCGATTTAGTCATGCTAGAACATCTGAAGATTGCCAAGCACTATCTCAGCACACAATCATTCGATGTAATGTCACTGACTTGTAATGTTTAAATGACAAATGGCGTTTGCTATGATACTGTCACATTCCGCTGAAACTGTAAGCCTGGCTTAAATGTTGTGGATGTTATTCGTCTTATCGTACCAGCTGTTTTTTCGAATGATTTTCCTCACAACTCCATGAACAAATCATCAACAAGATGTGGACAACAAAAAGCAACTGTAAACTTTAATTTTGCTGACCTGATAGTTGAATATGTCATTAACAAATACGAGCTGAAATTGCGTTAATTACTTCACATACTTTCGATTAGCACATACGAGGATGTTACCACATACCATTTATTCACAACTCCTCAGCCAGCTGATTTCGCCTTCTTCGGAGCCTTGAAAGGTCAGGTTAGCCGCAATCCTGTCAGCCGAACACTTTTATAACCCCAGTACAAAACCACGTTAAGCAATTTTTTAACCGCATTAGATAAAAGACAGGTTCTTCATACGCTCACCACTTTCTATGAGTCTTCCACTGAGTATTCCACGTGAAAACCAGCAGTGCAGAGCCCACATGGAAGGGCAATAAGCTTCTCTCACGTTAAAATACTAGTCTGAGATGTGACACGCCTCTTAATACGCGATAAAGAAGGATGTGAAAAAAATTAGGCAATCCAATAAACAACCATTTGAGGTTTAATCATCCAATTTAGGAATTTCAGAAAACCTAACGAATGTCCTTTTTCGGTTTATTTTATTGAAAGTCGTCAATTAAACGTTTTAAGTGCAAGATCTCTGATGTGTGCGACACATGAATCAGTTCATCTACGTCCCACTAAAAAATTGTGTTCGTGTTCGTTTCTACATTAAATGTAATATTTTTAAGCTAATAAATCAGTTAAGCAATGTTTAACCAAAGCGTTGCAATTCAGGAAGAACTTCAGAGAAAGCATCATGTGTTATAGTTGCTTATCCATATAAATCAGTGGTGACTAATATTATTTTTAAAAAAACCACCTTCATTTAACCTTGGTGTAAATAGTCAGCATTGATAAGCCAAATGTGTTACAGAACTCTATCGTATACAAAGTTTCGACTTCTTATCCTTCTCCGAAGTCGAAATGAGTCCACAGTGCAGCTGAATGCTCAGGTACCGCTAGTTCCCACTTGCTGTTTATTGTGAATATGAGCCGTGTAGCTAGATAACGTGCATTCCATGATTTAGCGCGATTTGTTAGCTTACAACATAGAGATTAACAAATCCGGCCAATCCTAGTGCAATATCACAAACCTTTTCAGTTTTTGGACAGTCTTAATACAGAGGTCGCTGTAACCTTTCCTTCTGGATACCTTCATCACCATTTTTAAAAGCGTCTGCCATTTTGTACACATCCACTTACTTTTTATCAGTTTGTTTCGTCCTACCACATTGTCGCACAACGACCGGCATGGCATGAAAGTGTGGTGCTTATGTTCAGTTTAGTGTCTTCCAGAATTTTTCTTATCGCACTTGTATATTCGATAGCACATCGAAAGCAGATGAAAAACAGTAGTGACGAAACCAGAAAACCATTTCATACACTTAATCATATGCAAAAACTTTTTTCGAAGAACTCCACTGTTGAGTACCTTGACTAGCAATTGACTGTTATTTCATTATAGGCGTATGGTCATGGCATGGAATGTATGGATATGAGAAAGAAAACATCAAAACAGACTAAACGAAAGGGTCAAAATGCTTCTAAAAGCCGCCATCAGTGCATTTGCATAACGGACCACAGTAACACATAGCCAACAGTAGCCCTACAATATCGTTCATTGCCATACAACGATACAGCAAAGTCTCTTGGACGATTTTATCATGTTCAGAGCCCTTAAGGTGTTTTAGTTATTTAAAAAGTTATTTTTTCGTTGTGAAGAAACAAGAAAGACCGCAGACGGCGATTAATTGCTGGTATTCCACTCAGAAAGGAACACTAAACGGCACTCGTCCCTTTTGTTACATTACATTCCAGAGAGCACTTGTACTTGAGGAATCGAGAACTTGACAAACTTCTTAAAATATCTTTGCCATAACGTTCCAAGAATATTTTTTTGTGCACTACTAGTTCCATTCAAAAGTCGTTTAGACTGATTATTTTAAGAAAATCAAAAACAACTCAATCCTTGAAATTTCGCCATATATATATATATATATATATATATATATATATATATATATGTATATATATATATGCATATATATATATATATAACACCTCGTGTTTGCTAAACAAAAGTAGAAAGAATTTTATATATATATATATATATATATATATATATATATATATATATATATAACCTATCTGCTCAGTGTCTTACATTGTTCAGAACGCAATTGTATAGTCAAGACGCCATGCTACACAACTGACATGACATACGATTGATGTATGAATGCATGACTGCTGAGATATTTTAAAGTTGCACTGAGTTCTATCGTGATATTCACTAACCTCGTCATCTTGTACATGCCAGTAGCGTTATCGTCCTCTTCACTAAGCCGCGGGATGAACGAATCCAGGCTAGCCACCACTGTCATGTGACAATGTGAATGAATTGCCGTATTTGCATAGATTATTGAGCTAATTCGTGGTTCTTACGAATATTTTATTGGGCAGTCTATCAAAAATCAAATGAACTACTTTCTTGTCCTTGAATTGATAAAAAAAATAATCAGCGTTTCTATGTCTTCCAATGTGCGGTTGTGCGGGTTCCTGCAATATATGGAATGCTAACACTACACATTTGTAATAGTACCCAGGATCGACTTTCTATTAACCTCGGCATTGGTTTATGAATTCGTTGCCTTATCTCTCAGCTATCGCGAGGTTGTTAAACAGCATACGTTTACTTCCGTACAATAACACAAACACACAACACAATCGTAGCTAGCGTTCCGGCAGAATCGCCTTCTTCAGAGCCTGGAAGGGTACACTAATACGCAACTCACTTGGTCAAACACTTCAACAGCACAAACAGAAAGATGGAAATCTGAACAATAATTGCACGACTACCGGCTTCTCCGAAAAAACCCACCATTTTTACCTGCCTTCCACCAAGGAAGAACAGCCGCTAGAGTCGCATATAGTTGATTATTGATACACGATAATTACAAGATCTACGGCTTCTCGAAAAAACTCACCGCTTTCTTAACCTGTCTTTCACCGAGGAAGAACAACCGCTCAGAGTCGCATATGGTTGACAACTGCACCACCCCACATCAACGATGGATACAAAGGTAAGGGGGCGAGATCACGCGTGATTTCGTGGCATTTCTCCCAGCTATTCATTGTAGGATTTTTGGCATTTATCCAAAAAGCCTTGAGGAGTTTGCGCGTTGGTGTTTTAGGATCCCGTGCGAGGATAGCGCTTTTCATATCAAAATCGTCTTCGCTATGCTTTTTGTATCCTATGCGTCCCTAGTGGTGTTCCTTGTTTTGCTTTTCCTTCGCCATCTAGGTGTTCTTTTTGTGCGGATACATAAAGGCGTATCCGTTTCACCAATATATTCTTCTCCGCAAGTACCACAAGAGACCAGGTATATCGTACCTGAACTCATGCGATCATCGTCCCTCCCATAAGGGCAGACTACGCAATTTTGTGTTCCACATAGACGGTCATATAGGCTGTTACGAACTAGCTGAAGACGAGGAGTATTCGGTGGTGTTTCACTTATGAACCAGGATGTTTTTGTTACTTGGTTTTCGGTACCATTTTGTCATATAACCGTTACTTGGTAAGTTAATTTGAACGTTTACTACACGTAACTACACATTTCTTAAAGTGATTCATTACCAAGTGAGTACAGGATAAAACGTCGTGTTCCACACTCATCGTTTTTTTTACCATTTTTCTGCGTGGCTCTCCCTAATTTTTTTAGTTCTGCAAAAAGTATCGGAAGAACTGTTTTCTTTCTCCCTTGTTATTTTTTCAGTTATTACAACTACTAGCACCCAGATAATACTTTGTAGGACTTGATAGGAAAGCCCACTTCCCCAACATATGAACAAGATTTTCAAAGAACAGTCGTTGACTGCACTGCTAGTTGCTTAACAGCAACTTTCTTATATTTACTATTGTAATATAATACAGTAATGCTGTGGAAGTATACGCCGTCAGGATCGATGTGAATAAACTTCCCCAACGGCAGCAATCTGCCTACCAACCACAACTCTTCCATTCAGCGGGTCTCATAATTCTTTACCGCACCGCTTATTAATGAATAGTGCAATTCAGTGGATATTCCCAGTAGTTCTCCCTAGATTTTCTCTACTTCTTATTCAGTCTTCAACGCTAAAGCTGTTCATTTTTGAAAAATGCAATAGCACAATTCAGCATTCTTCAGCACATAGTGCAACTGCATTTACTAAAAATTAATGCGGTAGATTTTTTCAATTACAAACGGCTCTTAAGGGATACCATAATATGTTCAAGTGTGACATAGAACATTACAGCTTTTCTGTCACGGATATGAAAATGCAGAAGTATGTGAAAGAGTACAGGAAAGGTAAATGATCAAAGTAGATAATACATTCATCTGTTTGACGACTCCATTGTGATTCACTGTTTCTCATGCTTTCTCCTTGGTGAGATGACAAGCTGAAGGTCGACACTGGTCTTCCTTCGCTAGATGGCAAGCTGTGACTTTCGGAAGATCGTACGGGTAAAGGTACCTGCAGGGAACTCTATCATAATGGTCACGTATGACCGCTAGAGTACGATAAAGTGTCTTCGTAATGAACTCTAGTTCATTCGGAGTATATTAGATTGCCTGCGTGTTTGCTAGTCGCTTCCAATGTGCCAAGAAATGAAAGAAGCTGCTATACGATCACTTGAAGAGGTCCGACAGCTGCGTGCTTTAGCACTAATGCATTTGGCAATTTTTGGCTTTGGGCGTCACCATCCGTTCAGCGTAGATGACCTTCCAAACCCGAAGAGTTTTTCGCATGACAGAAGAAGAGTGCTGTTTTGGAAATTTTGCCTAGTGCCAAACTGATCAGCACGTATCTTTATGCAACTCAGCGGCGGCAACTTAGTGATGCTTTGAAATAGAGGAGACCAAGAAGCGCTCAAATATGCATCATACACCAGTTTACGGGAAGATGGAGATCATCGCATGGGAAACTTTTCGACTTCCTTAGCATATCCCAGATCTCAATCCTTTTTCGCCTCTATAGAGATTTGCAAACCGCCTCCTGTGAAAAGCACTTCGTCAACATGGATTACCCGAATCGAGATTCTAGTAGTTCATTAACTCGCGTTGATAGAAATCTACTTACCTATGCTTGAAAGATGGGAGGCAAGTGATAAATTATTATGATAATTATGTTATGGATTGAAGTGAACTTTCTTTGATGTTTTTTTTTGACGAGGTTCGCTGACGATAATTTCTTAACTACTAGAACACATCGGGAGTTCGCTGATTTTCATACATTGCGTTTTCAAATGCAGGTATGTTTATAATTAAAACTTTCGGAAAGATGGTAGGGAGCTTTAAATTTCCAAAGTTTCCAACAGAAGAACAGGGAGCAAGAAATATAAAGGATACATTGGGAAACACCACAGTACCTTAAATGCGCCTCTTCATTAGCTTTCGTGCTCGCAAAGTTGCAGCCTTGAAGAAACTAGGTGGAAAAGATATATGGTACGTGTTTCATAAAATAAGAATTTAATATTGGCAAACTTCCTAACTGTTTACCTCTTCATCGTAGCTGAGAGCTGCTCCCGGGTGACGGGCTGCGATTTACAGCAGGGGGATTCATCCCTCCGCAGGATCTCTCAGGCTGAAGAGTCCGGCGTTTCTATCAGGAATCCTAGCTAAGAGTAAACCAATACCAGGATCCACCACAGTCTTAGTATCAAACTAGTCGCATGGTGGCAAATCTCCTTCTGATCCACAAGGGCGGCAAGTCCCTGTGGTGGTGACGACCTGAGGGCAGACTTTGGCCAGGCTGAAATCGGGATTCCAGGGAACCACAATGGCTTAACCAGAAAATCTCCGAAAAAATGGAGATTATGCTGCGGCCTGCAAAATTTCTGAAGACAGACCGTCAAAGTGTCCACGTAAGTAAGTAATAATGCTAAAATAACAAAACTTTTCTGTGTAGCAAAGACTTGTATACTCCGTATACATTTTTTTATTGCAACTAGTAAGACTAACTATGAGCTGCGACATGCTGGTATCAAGTTGGAAGAAGCAAAAGTTTTTGCGCCCTATAACTTCTGTAGACGTCACGTCGACCCATAAGTATTAAAATACTTGAATTGAATATTTTAAGCACTACAATAATAAGATAAAAAGGATAATGCTCTTGTCGTTGGTCTATCCCTGTGCGATGCGCTGTGTATTCTATTTCATTAAGCATTGTTGGAGGTGATTGAATGCATATCTGGCCTTTACAACGCTTCGTGGAGGCCTGCTGATGTATCGAGCCAGTGCTGCTATCCGAAGTCTGGTACCAATTTGCCGACCCCGGAGGGACGCAAGGATTGGTGGGCCAGGGGGGGGGGATCGATTCCACTTGTGTGTTGCAGGGCGCCTCCGACCACTGCGCTACATTAGCACCTATACATATTAGTTACATGCTACAAGTGTTAAAATAACCTTGAAGAATAAAAAGATAAACGAAAACGCTAGCTTGAGTTTTGTGGGTCCCGTACTTATGGACCAAAACGTGTCTTCTCAAAGTTTTCGAGTCGATATATATGATGATCGGATGTAAATGGTAAAATCAGAGTTGGTTTTTTTAAAGTCGCAAGTGTCATCTTTCAGTTTGCGGAATTTTTCCAATGTTTTTACTGGTGTTAAAGTCTCATTATTAACAAATATTTATTAATTGTGATATGTAGGAAGTAGCCCCACTCAAATTTTCTCGTGATTCATTCACAACTATCACATCTCCTCAACCGATCTAGTGGCACACAAATAATGCTGAATGGACCTTCAATTTACACCATTTGTACTCGACTGCATCAGCTGTTGCTGTCCAGGACGCTTTGTGGATTTATTCGATAGTGTCTGGACATTGGACTCTACTCACCTATAGACTTTCGTCTGTTTTAAATTTAGCGTAGATTGGTTTTAAAAAAACCGGATCATAACCTCGACGACACTCTCCTACCGCAATTAAAATGTTCGGCTTGGAGAAAGTAGGATTTCATTTCATGAATCCTTTGATGTTTCAGCGTTTTATCGAGTGGTTTTCAATGTTTGACACAGTGTTTGAATTCATATTTCGCTCAGTCTCGTCTTTACATACTTCACTTTCTAATGTTTATGAAGCCTAACGTCATAAGCCTTTAAATCTTTCGTTTAGCCACTATGGTTTTAAAAATTGGTGGTATTATTTTCTAAAGTAGTCCCCTCAAGATCCATACCACTTAATATGTGTAGAAAAATACGTTTTCCGAATGTTTGCTGTCAGTACTACTTTTTGAGATCTTAGATACTACGGGTAGTAGGACTTATTTGTTAGATTATATTAGCCATTTATATTAGCCATTTACTGTAGCTTTGGCATCCTTCATGTCAATGAGGACATTTTTCCCTCATTCTGTCTGTACTCATCATTTTTTGTAGTTTTGAGGTGAAAGAGAATGTGCGGACGAATGAATGACGATGCACTCTATGAAAAATTTGCGAAGAGTTTACCGGAGAAGGATAGGATTGGAAACAGCCAATGCACTTGACCTAAGAATTTTGAAAGGTTCCTTTATGCACAGTAGCCGAAGAAGCATTATTCCGCATTGTCACACGTATTCACGAAAAGTCGACAAACATTAGTTGTCTGAAAAAAGGCAATGGATAAAAAAAATTTTATGCCTGCGATCAACTTACATGAACAGAAAGCTGGAAAACTTAATCTGAGCTTTTCTTCTGCATTTATAAACAAACGCGATAGAAAGAAATGTTCGCTTCCAAAGGAGGACAAGGAACTGGTCGAGTATGTGTTGGTAGAGTTTAGCTACATCCTCTACATATCGCTTCAATCCTCATTTAGTCATTCCCTCGAGATTATCGAAATAGGCTTTATAAAACATAAACGGCCTTGATTTTAACTAGCAACTTCATCACGAAGAAATCTGACTGCTTTAAAAAAAACCATGGCGTTCTTCGTTATATGAAGTCCCCTTCAGTAATGATGTGATAGCCTTGCTTCCTACGGAGACAAGCACCATTATGTTCGAGGGAAACTGAGCATCAATAAACGCTGCTATAACTGAAAAACTGCAAATTCTTCACTAGTCGCATCATTGCTGAAGAGTTGGAAATGTGGAGCGTCGACGTATTCCCGCGGGTCTTATTGCATTCAACTCGGCATAATAGTCGACGAACGCATCCACGCTTTCATTAGTTGTTCCAGCCAACACTTCAACTCAGAATTCCAGACTACCTCTAACTAATAGGTGGACGAAACAGTAATTGAGGACGAAAACCGGTAGAGGTTGTTGAAGTGTTTAGTGCCACTTTACCAGCTCTTTATTTCATTAGTCCTCACCATACTCGTTCCGTCACAATTCTCTTCCGAACATGTTCGTCTTCCCGAACAATAATGCGACGGAGGTCAATTCCGTTTTTCCACCATCCTGTGCTTTTGTCAGTTCGTCAGAAATGTCCAGCTATTCCGGAAAAAGTTGTTTCTGTGTTCAGTGATCTGAAGTCACGGTAGTGACGTCAGACTCACAACAGAGAATTAGCTTTTTCTTGCTTTTTTTACCACTAGTCGATCTCAGCTGTGTCTCCCCGTGAATATTCGAAAAGTTGTGAAGTTACTAGGATACGTGCGATTCATTACTGCTTATGACAGTAGAACTGCTCTGGATGAGCATTGTATAGGCTTTGTATTGGCCACTGTTCAAGTGCTGTAATAGGGGGCACAACGTGAGCAACGCTCATCGATCAATATCATATCCAGGCGTTCTTCTTCACTTAGAGATCCGTTTTTGCTTGAAGAACACTCTACTTATGTATACATATATGCATGAGAAACATCAAATGTACGTCGTACAGATATCTTTGTCTTTATCTCTTTCCTTCTCTTTTTCGCTGTCTTGCTCACTATTTATCCCATTTCATCTCTTTCCTCCACTTATCTTTCGGTTTCTCTGATCTCCGATTTGTTACTGGATCTGCTTATCACAATAACTCACTAAACCCCGACTCTGAATAGAACATATTGAATTACACGCTAATATGCCAACATGTCCTGATGAGAAATTACGCTTACACGATTTCATGTGGACTGCTGCTTTTTGGGAACGTCTATGTTTATCGGTAAGAACTCATTCCTAATACCTTTTAGTGGATTTTCATGTTTTTCATAGTCTCTACTTGTAATTACAGCGATACGACCGTCTGTTCTTTAAGTAATATTGTAACTGAACGGACTATAGGATTTGAACTGAAAGATAGGAGTGTTAGTCACGTTGCATTTTTTATTTGCGTCTTTTCCTCGTCACTCAAGATATGTCCTCCTTTAAGCGCTTTAGAACAACTCGATTCCTCATTTCTTTTTTCTCTTATATATCTGACATTTAAGTCACCTAAATCTTTATATCTTCATCGTCATCTGACATTTCATTGCCTTTTCGTCACCTGTTTTCCGTTGTTTGTTCTGTTTCTTCTTCAAAATCTTGGAAAACGTCTACGAGATTCAGAATCGCTTTTCAATTCCACAAGGTTGCATGGGTGTTCGTCAACTGCCTTCCCGCAAATTGAGCGTAACGTGACCTACGCTCGATTAATCTTCGTTGTTGCTGGTACAACATCTATGAATACGAAATGTTTAGAAAGCCTATCAAATGCAATACACCCTCTAATTTGCCATAATCAGTTCCTACAGTGTTTCGTATGAACTTCTGAAGCACACGTATTTACATCTGGGCTAAGAAAAGGTTCTTTGCATGTTAATCAGTGTTTCGTTCTATCAATCTCATTTTAGCACTCTGTTGTTGAAAAGCTGCAGAAGCGCAAAACCGTTAGTTTTCCTTGTGGATTTTTTTTTAATGAGGAGGAAACTTGGTTTTAGTGGCCATTCTTATTGTTTATTCTTCTTCTTTCTCATGGTCGTTCTATTGCAAATGTCACTAGACGATCGCCGCCATGAAAACCACCGTCGTCCTGTACTGGAGCGACTACAGACTACAAAACCGTCGACCTCACATGAAAGTTGCAAGTATTCGTTGTGAATTTCGTTAAGTTGCCTTTTTATTCGTAAGTTTTCTTCCTCATCCTTTATCTCGTACTTTGTTATGAATTTCGAACATTTCACGCCTGTCTTTCCGGGGATTTCATGCTGTTAAGAGTGTAATGAAGTTAAGAATATCTTTTACGTGCGCTTTAGGAACAGCTTTAAAAAATTCCGAAACGATTTTGTAGTTGGTTTATTTTTTAGTTTTACTGCGTTCTCCATTTCATCCTAATGGGAATGGGAGTTGTAATGGCTACATCACTTACAAATGCTAATCTGAAAAAAGAAAACGTCGACACGAAACGAATTCTCCTTCTTCTAATGTGAGGCCTTGGATTTATTGGTAAAAAAATATACCCCAGAGGCTGATAAATCGGTCTTAAACCATCGACATGTGGAAAATAGTTATTGATTATTCTCAGTGAAAGCTGACGGAGGAAGTAAACACTTTGCTAAATAAAAGAAGTCATTGAGAAAATTGCTCGTTTTTTTCTTATTTATAAGAGTTGTTCGCTTTTTGAAATGCACCAAAACGACTAACGTTGACCAGATAAGGCAAAGACTAGATCTGTACTTTTTATGTGGGAACTTTCTCTAACAACTTAAACGGAGCATCATTGTGGCACAGAGAGTTGCCTGCAAAGCGAAACTGATAGTAGCTGGTTTGCAAAACTTCTCGTATAGTTTCTTAGACAACAAATTTGCCGTCAGTTGTTGGTTACTTCCATTGCACTCTGAAGTCTGTTAGCTTTTGTTCTCTAAACGTTTGTTCTCGTCCTAAGTTTAGCGCTTAGGGTTTGATTTGTCTTGAGTGTCGCTCAAACTATGTGGTAATAATGGTCATTTTTAACTCAAACTAGCATATCTCAGCTCATAGCATGTTTTACTTTTTGGAATAAAAACCATTAAAATGCAAGGATCTTTGTTTGTTTGTTTATAACATGCAGGTTCTACTAGTCTATCATGGTTAACCGCTAATTTTATGGATCTCGGAGACAGTTTTTGTCGCTTTCTTCGTTGAAGCTTACATCTCAAATAGCAATGCGACTGTATATTTCCGGATTTCTATCATTGGTTGACCTTTCCAGCTGCCGCAGTTGCGTTAAGAGTTAGAAAAGTTCAAATTCCGTTTTAGTTCCATTTTGAAAATTTTCGCCCTAAAGGACTTTAGAAATTAATTTGATGTGCTTGCAAAGAAAAAAAAACTGTTTGTAATTCAATAGAGCACGGACTGTTCTATAGTCTATCTAGTATTTAACTGCTTAAGTACTTTAGTTATCCAAAAAATTGGCAATTATTCTTGAAAAACTACCCTTAGGCTCAAACTGGTAAAGATCTAGAGAAAATTTGTTATATAACGTATTCACAGTGCTGAGGAGGATCTGCGAGCATTAAAACCTGCAAAGAGGAAAAATGATGACAAAATGCCAAAGCTGAATGATGTAGTACTATAGAACGAATAAATCATAGGATACGAAAAAAAAAGAAATTTAGTAAAAAACATGATTGAGTGAATTGACTTGAAGACATGTGGACTTAGTAGACGTGGTTGTTTTCCTTTTTCTTAGCTAGGCCACCTGGGAATTAACGTCTATTCTCTATTTTCAAAGTTTGACTGACTTTCTGTCCACAACGTGTTGATGTTTCTGATTTTCATACCTGTCAGCGTCTAATTTTGACCGTTAGATTGGAGATGAAAGAGTCGGAGTGGATTCGCGAAAATGTTTACTCGACTACAACCATAGAAGTAATAACTTCGTTTGGCTCGGCAAGGAACAATTAACGAGCGTACGATTCGTATTTGATTTCAAAAACTTGCTAATGGACAAGAAAGCAGCTTGATGAAGATGAAAGCCTTAGACGATCTGCTGTCATCAAAGCCAACCACTTGGGCATATCTATAGAAGTAGATATATACACGACTTTTCGAGAGTTTGGGGGAAGCAGACCCATGTGGGAGAGCGATTTCGGAAAAGCTCAACCTAAATGGGAAGTGCAAGAAACAGGAAGAGTAGAGATTGAATGCATTAAAGTAAAATTAGCTAAATCTTCATAATAGTGTCTAATATAGTCTAGTCTTCTACGCAGCAGAAATCATCCTCGTCTATATCGCATTGTTATATTAGGTGAATTTAATTTTCTACGATAAACGACGACATTCTTCTCATAGTTAGACAAAAAATGAGACTCGAAAACGTTCCACGGATCGAGATTTGCATTGAAATTGAGTTGTCGCTAACTACTTTATTGACGACCATATACACCCATTGCTTAACGTGGCAGCGCCCAACCAAATGACGCGAAAGAACTGGGATACGAAGCTCTGTCTCAACCACTATCGATCCAACTTCTCGGTAAGGGATTGCCACTTTTTCAAGCGTTTTGATAGCTAGTTTCTGAGAAATTCTTCAGCAAACAAACCGCTACTGAAAATTTGTTTTCCTAGCACGTCTCTTTTTTCATAGCCTCCTAAAAAGAACCATTATCAACTTGTTGTCTACGATTTTTGGTTTTATTCACTTTGTGATTCAAAACGGTCCTTCCTTTTTTGACTGAGTGGTAGTGTTTGGCGCATATGGGGACAAAAATGTACCCATTTATTTGATTTGATTGGTCCAAAGTCCCTTCAAGGATGGTTAAAGCATCACCTTTTCGTACATGTGTTAACTATTGTAGCCGTTTGTCAAGCCATTAACTGTGCAAGAAGGCCTTCAATTAAGTGGGTCACAGGTCATCATAATTTATGGTCAGAAATCCAGATCCATTTTTCATTAGATTGTGGTCATTTTCTCAATGATTTTATGGCGGTATGCTTTTATGAATCAACCACCATCGAATGGCTTGCCAGATACCCGATAGTGATGTTTGTACGGGTTGCGTCATCTACCGAGCAGACGCCGTTGTTCGTTCGCCATTTTAATGTCCTTTTGTATAAGCTGTTAGTGGGTGGTATCACAAGACATTATTGCAATTCATTTATCATTGAACTAAGACTTTTTTTCGTGCACAGATTTTCATCGTACACTAAAAAACAAGAGCGTTGATATGAACGCTGCCATCCATCCCATGGGCGTTATTTGTCCTCACAGAATGCTGACCTCTCCGTTGGCCTCCGACATGGGTCGGCTCGACGACGCTCTTCTCCCAGTGACCCACGATAAGAAACATCAAGTCATTGTGTGTATTTCTCTGGCTCTGACATCACATGAATCTTTTTTTAACGTCTATTCTAATGTATTTCGATATCGACTGATTCGTACTAATTTGGAAGTTTTCTACATTAGCATTCAAATCAGATTGTTAAATAAAATCATGTGTTTTAGCCCTGCTTAGCGTAAACTTTCTAGTACAAAATCTTTCAAAATATTAGTTGCTTCAAAAATTTCTGTCGGTGAATTTTTTTTCACCCACCAGCTTCCACTTTTTAACAGATTGTCCGACATGCGTCAAGTTTTTGATACGAATATAATGGCCGCCTTCGAATTTAAGCCATCATATCTCAGCTCGTAGTAAATTTTTATTAACTGAAGTAAAATGTCCTCGTCTACAAGATAGAGGTTGTCTTATTATGTCAGGGGTGGAAATGTAACACGCTGGAGCTTACGAGCCGTAAGTTTTCCGCTTTTCTTCAAGGCACGCATTCGAAGCATCGAAGCGAACGAGTAGGATTTCGACTAACAACACCCAACGGTGTTCTCTAATGTATCGTCGATATTTGCGCTTGCTGTGGATTTCAATTTTTCGCTTCCGCTTTTTTGTAAACTTTGAATCTAAACATTTTTATAATGACTGAAAATATTTCATAACATTCATTTGCACCCTCAAAGCAACGTGTTTAGCCGTGTACTGAAACATATCACTAAATTCTTGGTAGTTGTTGAAAAACCATCTTTGGGCGTTGTGTTTGAATAAACATCATGCTGGTCATTCTCATTTCATTAATTACCTTTGATAACTAAACGAAGGGTTTGATCGAATTGAATCCACTGTTATTTGACTGCAGTTTAAGGTATGGTTATTTGAAAATGTCTGGCTCATTAAAAAGTGGTCCATCGTTTGATCCAACTTTGGTTCTTTCAGTTTAGGTATTCGCCTGTTGCCTTTTTTTCCTTCAGAATTTGTTCTACGCTGTTCGTATTCTCAACTTTTTTGTCTAGTCCGCCAAAAAGTAAAGCATTCTTTTTTCTGTTCTTTTTTTCAGTCAGTTTAAACTGTTGAGTGACTCACACTTCACTCTTTTACGTTGTTGCATACAGCTGCTACTTTATTGTTGTATACCTTATTCTTTTTGTACTTATTATTAGCTTTTCAGCATGGGAAGCGGTTCATCGAGCCACCAAAATCAGGATCTGATGGACCATCACCATCAATATCCCGATATGAACATGATTTTTAAAGGAATTCCTAAAATGATTCAGGTAGAATCATAAGATACGGTGTATTTAAGCTAGCTTGGAGAAAAAACGGATTAATTAACTTGTTAGCTTTTAGGGAAGTGTATTTTTTTCATAACTGAGGATATTTGGAGTTAACTAATCACTGTTAGTGTAAAATGATTCAGGTGGCCGATGACATGCATCGAATGACGGACTATATAATGGACCTTCGGAATATGACGTTTGGTCTGGTGATCATCTCAGTGATCGGCGTGTGCTGTTTCCTCCTTCTTCGCCTCTTGCAAGGAAGAAGCTCCCATCGACGTCGAAAACGTTCCATATTGCGACAGGTGAGTGAGCAGATTTTCTGACATATTCAAATATGAGCTTTTCTTCTACATATGGAGTAATGAAAAGCTTTTTGAGGAAGTCATAGTCATGTGCAACAGTTACATATGAAAGATATTGGAAGGCAGTATCGTATTAGGGATTTGAACTTTTGAAAAAGATGAGCGGTGATTGTACATAGCAGCTCTACCAAGCAAATATACCTAGTAATTTTTAAATTGACAGATCCTACCATCAGATCAGAAAGATTACATCAAGCTGTGGGTTTCCTTGCAAGTTTACTATCCTTCTCTATATCTACATGCTGGTTTAAAGACTAGTCGAAGTGCTTTCGCTTTAAAACACGAGAATGTTTTCTAGTCCTCAATCTGCCAATGATGTTCGTCTGTTTACGTTTTACTGTAAAAAACCATGGTTGAGCAATAACATTGGGCTGAACGTGCAGAAGGAAAAAAATGAGTCTCGGAAACATCTTTTTCTTTGTTGTTGATTTTTAATAGAATGACAGCTAAGTGAAACAGGTGGTTCGCTGTCCTACGAACACTTTGGAGTAAACAGTTGTTCTGCATTCTGACACAGGGACAAATTTAAAAGGTATTCATCAATTTTCACCCGCCACCGCTAACTACAATGAATGAACACCGGTGCTAGTTCTTGCTTGTGTAGTTATTCGTCAGCATGCAGCTAAAGGGATTTGCAGAGATTGTTGAAAAGTAGAAAGACTTGTTCAAAGCAGCCGTTCGGAAGGTTCATTCATGAGAACGGGGTTTCTAAATCTGATGAGTCCTCCTAATGATATGTGTATACTTTGTACTTAGGGTGTAGTATATATATATATACATATACAAATGTAATGTATATATATATGCACAGGCACCATATTTTTTATATCTTACATGACACGTAATGGCATCTACTGCGCGGATGCCACCAGTTCTTGCATTCGCTCTCTTTTCCACTCATTCATCCCCACGAAGGCCTTCGGACATTTCGCATATTGTTTCGACTGCTGATCAAGGATTTCGTCTTCTGTATGGATGTTGTAGAATTATCGTCGAAGCGATGCTGCTTACAATCTTGGAGATAGCTGGGCTAAAGCTTTCCGACCTGGATTCGAGGAGAGCGTCAGGGAGGGCGTCGAAGGAGCGCCTTTGCTTCCTGATCAACGGCATCACTAACCAATGTACCATTTCCCCTCTATATATATATATATATATATATATATATATATATATATATATATATATATATATATATATATATATATATATATATATATATATATATATATATATATATATATATTTACTAAAAGGGTAAAGCATTCTGACGTCGAATTATTATTTATGAAAGCACCATGCGTTCGACTCAAATTGAATGACTTCTGAAGGCTCCCTAATGTATTAATTTAGTGTATTTTTTTTGCCTTCCCACACAAGTCTGGCACTAATTTATCGATCCTAGATAATGAAGGGCTTGTTAGACCCAGGATATGGGATTGGACCAAGGACCGTTCCCATTGCAGGGTCCGTCTAACTATTGCGCTGCTTGTGCCTTTTCTATAAAAGTACAATCACGTTAGCGTATGCATATAGTGTTGTTAAGAAGCTAGTCACCGGTTTTCTTAAAAAATCTTTTAAAACCTCTTAAAAATTTTTTCTTAAGTTGTTTCAAATATGTGGTTTCCGTTTGGAAACATATCCTGACTATTATGGTGTTTAGAAATGCTCGCAGCTACGTAGCTAAGTTGGAGATTTTTTTGTAATACCAAGTACCACATGTTAGTGGTTAACACTGTAAAGCGGAGCTGTACGTCAATACGAGGATTCTTTTTCGGAAGGACTACTTCGTGTTCGGTCGATTTCTTATGAGTTTATTGGATTTCCGAGGGAGTTTTTTGGATATTATGATGTCGGGCTTCAGCTTGTATGACATTTCCGTTTCCACAAATGTGGTGTTTTCATTATTATCTCGAAGCGTTTTATCATTTGACATAAAATTTATAATATCACACAAAGTTATGCTGAAAAAAAGAGAAAGGAGAAAATGATATATAGAAACGTCACTGAGTTGAAGTGATTAAGCTGGCTAAGTTCTATTACCCACTCTTTTATTGGAAACGAAGTTTGCACCACACTTTCTCTCTGCAGAGATCTCGAAGTGTTATGGTCCAAAATTTAATTTTTGATCTTGCTTCTTGACTTTCGATCTTTACAAATTGGTTTTACGTTTCCATCTACACATTTTTTTTCAGTTCAACGTAATAAAGCAGAATAGAACAATGTTGGCTGCGGTCTCGGCGGCATTCCTAGGCTAATTTTGTTCGTTGGATCGTTGACGTCGTCTTCATTTCTAAGGTTTTAGCTATATGTGTTTTAGGTAAGATGAACAAGATGAGACGTACCTTATTTCATTCAAGAGTTAACACGCGGTGTTACCACATGTTTATTCGGCCGACATTTCGACATCTTCGTCTTCATCAGAGCCGGTGATAAGAGTCGATTGTCCTCAGTCGCTCGTCTTCTCGACATGGCGTGTTCGTCGTCGTACTGAGTAGGATCCTTGTCACTGGAGCACAACTCGAGTGGGGAAACCTCACCCGTCGGCGCTGTTCTATACAGGACGGCTGTTTTTGACATGACTGTTCGTTGACAATAATTTGTTTTTCAGTGGATAATCCATACTGCAGAAGTCGGTATTAGATAAGCTTGCACATAGCGAAGAAATATCGTTTTAGACCGACTTTCATATAACCTCAGCATAAGGTATAAATAAGCAATGTATCTTATTTTATTGGTAATTACCTTACCTTGTTACCACATATTTCTTCGACTAACTAAGGTTTCGAGGTCTTCGTTTTCATCGGAGCCGATGAGCCATTAGAGTGTGCTTCAGTGAAGAATATCCGACTCGGTCCGGCGACAAAGATGCCACATCGAGAAGATAAACGACTGTCGACCATCGACTCGGACCATCGGCTCCGATGATGGCGAGGGCGACGAAATGTTAGCCGAATGAATATGTGGTAACAACCTCTTGTCAGCGCGTCCTTGAAATAAGGTACAATGATCATTTATACCAAGGTTAAATGAAAGATGGTTCACAAAGATGAGACGTACTTCTAAGTTAATGAATAGTTACTTTTGAGGTAAACCGTTGTGTTTCTGTGTAAATCAGTGTTTTCTTGCTAGTACATTCTCTTCACCGTCAAACGTGGAGATGGTCGAACTTAATTTTGACCATGGTTGTAAAAATACGAAAACGGATACGATAAAATACGGAGTGCTGCAGAATATTTAATGAATGCCATGGGACCACCTTATTTTTTGCAATCTCGCTTTCTTTGATGTTGGGAAGAGAGCTGAAAAAAAGGTCGCTCTAGTTTTGATTATATCAGCCAGTTCTGGAATTATGTGTTAATATACTTTGCGGCAATAAAAAACGGAACACTGGGGTCAAGCAGGTGCTTCAAAGCTGTGTTCCACCTTCAAAACCTTAAAAGCAAACCATAACGATTCTTTCTGTAAGTCCTCTGTTCATGTTGATTTTCATCTTGACTACTCTTTATAAGGTCATGTGAATTGTTGCCTTTATTATAGGCTACCCATACATTACTATTCGTCTTCCTTCAGTATTTACTTTTGCATAATGGTTATTCCTACCCGACTTGGAGAGTACATTTGAAAGCAATGTAAACAAAATATAGTAACATAGTTGCAATCGATGAACTTTGCCATTATAATCTTAGCCGTTTTATTTACTGCCTACTCTTTTTTAATGGTAGGGTATATTGCGAAATATATATAACTTCGTGTCTGCTTATTGAAGAAAAACATCGAGTCATCAATCAATGCCGAGGTTAACAGAAAGTCGGTCCTGAGTATCAACGATGCTGAGATATTTGCAAAGCTCCGGACCGCAGGTGTCTGCGGTGAGGAACGAACGCACTATTGTCCTTTCCGGGGAGTAACGCGTTCACCACCACACCATTCGGGGAGAGATCGATAGAACTAGCTTTGTTTCGCCTGTCTCTTAGCTAGTTCTATCGATCTGTCCTCGTATGGTGTGGTGGTGAACGCGTTACTCTCCGGAAAGGACAATAGTGCGTTCGTTCCCCACCGCAGACACCTACGGTCAGGGAGTTTTGCAAATATCTCAGCATCATTGAGGTTACATTTTGCCACTATAATTAGCGCTCATTGTTTGGTCGAAGCCCTATCTGAAGGAGTTCTAAGGAGTGATTTCCATTTTTGTTTCAATGCCCTTATCTCAGTTTGTAGATTCTGGAATGGTTTTTTAATGCTTGACAAAGGCCTTCTCTGAAATCCATCGCCATATTTTTTGTACGAAAATGCTCATGGTAGAGGTGAAATCATCTGGTCTTTATGTAACGTTACAACGTCCAAGAACTGAATTGGTGGCGTTGAAGACTATCAGCCAGTGATGCTGTTTAAAACAGATTTCCAACTAATTTCGATATAAACAATCAATATGCCTTTATATCCATGAGATTTCATAGGGTAAAGTGCCACGAAATCTTTATTATGTCTAGCTTTTTCGCTCTTCCCCTTCTTCAACGTCGCAATGGTTTCAATCGAGGGAGGACAGTCGTTACTTTGCAATGTGTGGGTCTTCGTAATCTCAATGAGTAGAATCGAGAAGGCTACAACGTAGAAAAAACAAGAGTATTACATGACACGACGTCCCATGTACCAGTATGTGGGAATCCATTGCTTCTTAAATTCGGTTCATTTCTTCACACACACCATCGGTGAAGGTCTTTAAACTCATTTTGCATGTGGATCAAGCTGCTATTTGAGGATTTTTTCGTTTTCTTCACAAGTGTTATCAAATGCTGATAGTGTCGATTCTCCCATGAATCCTGTGATAGCCCTGGTAGGGTGTTCACACTAGATTACATGTAGTCAGCTTGTTCCAGACAAGTTTGTTGTCATTGTGATGTCGATTTGCGAAGTGTGAAAAGTCTGATGGAAGGATTCAGTGGACAAAAACTATGAGGAAGTGCTCACTGATCCTGGAGTAATGAGTCTCACTCTCATTTCTTTTTCGGATCGAAAAAATTCTGCAGAACTACGTTTAGTCCAATTTTTTTTTGCACTTTAATATCTGGATGTCTTAGTTTCGTGACATCTATAGCCTTCTGATCGACCCTGTGCAAAATCCTTTAGCAAACACAAACTATTTTCGGAAATTCAACTAGACGCTGAGATAGTTCCTTAACACCGGGTCGCAGGTGTCTGCGGTAGGGATCGAACCCGTTATTGCACTTTTGGGGGCTAACGTGTTCACCACCACACCATGTGGGTCCCTCGTTTCGCCGTCCTCTCAGTTCGTTGAGTGCTGATTGCTGATGGCATCGGTAGATAGAAAACTAGCTGACAGAAATGCGAAAGGAGGGACTCGTATGGTGTGGTGGTGAACGCGTTAGCCCTTGGAAAAAGGTAATAGCGTGTTCGATCCCTAGCGCAGACATCTGCGGTCCGGAGTTTTTTCGAATATCTCAGCATCAATGTGCATGAATTTCTCATAATACCCTGCCGTGAAAAACTGTAGTAGATAGTAAATAAAAAGTTGACAATTATTAGAAACTCTCTATTCTCTCTACATCATTCGTTTGTAGAAAATTTAATCCGAATAATATAATTACAAGAACCCTCGTTTATGTTTGCTAAGAAACCCATAAAAATGTGGAACAAGGATAATCACCTGTATCACCTGCCCGTTGATCATCGAGTGACTCGTGCGGGCGCCAGTAAATCTTTCATTTTTCCCTGTCTCGTGAAAGAGTATCCCGGTGGGTTCTGCTCGCTCTATGGACTCATCATATCTTTCTTCTAGGCTCTTCGTGAAGAACTCTGACCATCGGGTTGATGGTCTTCTTGCAGTGTGTTTGACATCCCGAGGAATCCAGTCACTAACGGCTCTTGACCATCGGTTTTCATTCATACGCACTACGTGTCGCGCCCACCTTATCTTCGATTGTTTGGCGTACAGAACGGCATCTTTGATTTTTGATCGTTGACGCATGTTGGAGCTTCGGATCCCATCTCTTACTTGTGTGAAACGGGATACTCCTAGCATCGCCCTTTCGACTTCGCGTTCGATAACGCTGACTGACCTGTCATCCTGCTTACGCAGCGACCAGGTTTCTGACGCAAACATTAGGGCAGGAAGTACCGTTGAGTCGAAAAGGTGGGCACGGAGTCGGGTGTTCTTTGTTCTCTCCAATACATCCTCGATGCTCTTGAAACCTCCACAAGCCGCTCGTTTCCTTCTGTTCAGCTCTGGAGCTAAGTCGTTCAACATGTTGATTTCCCTATCTAGATAGACATAACTGGAGCATTCGGAGACATTCGTTACGATGAGCGTGAATGGGGCATAGGAAACCAATCCATTCTTCATGAACACCGTTTTTGTGAGATTTAGTCGAAGACCAATCTTTCCGCAGGCTTTATCAAAGTTGGCAAGCATACGTTCCGCTTTGCTAATGTTTGGTGTTATAACGACGATGTCATAAGCAAAGCGAAGATGATGTAACTGCCGACCATCGATTTTCACTCTCATATTATCCCATTCCAATGTTCGCATGACGTTCTGGAGGGGGCGGTAAATAATTTTGGCGAGATGGTATCACCTTGCCTAACTGCTGTTTTGACGTCAGTGTTAATATCGTTGTAGAATGGCGAAATCTTGGTTGTGAAAATTTGTACAGCTCACGAAGAATATTTATGTACTGAGTAAGGACTCCTTGACTATCAAAGGCTTCCATGACTACTTCTATCTCAGTTGAATCAAAGGCCTTCTGTAAATCGATGAAAGCGAGACAGAGCGGTCTTTTTATACTCTCGCGATACTTCAGTGAGCCTTGTTATCGTGTGGATGGGGTCCATCGTCCTAAATTCTTTTCGATACCCTGCTTGCTCACATGGCTGTCCTTCGTCCAGTGTTCTGTCAATCCTGTTTAGGATGACTCGAGTGAAAAGTTTGTAGACGACAGACAGAAAACAGATTAGGCGATAGTTGCCGATGTCGTGTAGGTCAGCCTTCTTGAACAATAAGACGGTCTTGCTGCTCTTCCACTTAGTAAAGACCTTGCATTTAGACAGGTAACGTGTTAAGAGCCGAGCCAGTGTGTTTACGAGGACTGGCAGAAGGTTCTCCCGATGTTCTAATCTTATCCTGTCCTGACATGGTGCTGTTCGATTTTTCACCGACGAACTGGCATGTCGGATTTTGGAAGGGAGAACCGGTGGTACAACATATCCATCTTCCTTTATTTCATATGATGGCAGGTGGATGTGGCTATCGAAGAGATCTGAGTAGTATTCGTGAATGGTTTTCTCCATTGCCTTTCTGGACGCTGTAACTGTTCCGACTGGGCGTCGGAATGCAATCAGTCATGTAATTGGCGAAGGTTCGGTGGGCTTTGGTAATGCTTTTCCCACCCTCTGCACCTTCGACCATTACTGTTGCTCTTCGCTCTTTAAGATCTTCTTTAATCGCCTGTTTGCATTGTTTTGCAAGTTCGGATGTTAGTTCGCCGCTGCCTACAGCTCGTGCCATTCCACGCTGGCGTATCAGCTCTAGTGTTTCTGAAGGCAGACGTCTTTTTGTGACTTTCGAACTCTCAGCTTTCCTAGCGCTAACGTGAAGTTGTTGAATGAGCAGATAGTATTTTTTCTTCAACGGCATCTTCCCAACATACGACCAGTGAATTGATTAAGTCCCAGTTTAAGGTGGTTCTGGGACTTCGGTTCTTGTATTTAGCTGTTTCTTCTCCTTCCCGCGAGAAATAGAATCTCGCATGAAGGAGACGGTGGTCTGATCCCATGTAGAATTTTTGGGACAACAGCGACATCGGTTAGGCAAAACCTTCTATTTACTGTGATGTGGTCTATTTCGTTATGGTACTCTCCGTCGGGAGACTCCCACATCCAACGTTGTGGGTGGGGCTTCTGGAGCTGCGAGTTACCATGAATGGTTTTGGTGGCAATGATAAACTCAGAAAGCCGCTAACCCTTTTCATTTCATTCCAATCCGTGGGTCCTAATGTGACGTTCTTCAGACGTTCTTCTTAGTCCAGTCTTGGCATTGAAATCTCCAATGATGACCTTGAAGAATGTATGGTCTTCTCTGTAGAACTTCTCCAAGTCCATGTAGAACGCTTCGACATCTTCTTCGTCGTAGTTTGATGTCGGCACGTAAACGACGAGGATTGTCAAAGCCGGTATTGGTCCATATCGTTTTAATTGTAAATGTTTGATTTGGGTTTAAAGTTGTTCTGATGAATCGATGTTCATGGACAAACTTGTGTTGACGAGAACGCCGACGACGCCGACTCCTCTACTGTCGCATGTTCCGAGGAACAGTTCTTCTCCGGTGTCACAGACGGCGTTGAATGGGTGGCGTCGTCTCACCTCGGCCACTCCGACGACGTCGTACCTTATCCTTCTTGACTGCATGGAGGAATTGTTCTATCGAGGACTCGGATGCAAGTGTACGTGCATTATAGGTACAAATCGTCACCATAGTTCTTCGTGATCCAGGCATCTTCCATTGGCTCTGGGATTTTAGCAGCCTCTCCGTACTCGTCCTTCCCAACGCTGCGAAATTGAGGGCTCTTTCTGGTTCAGGGGAATGAGGCCCGTTTTTTTTTACTGTGTTTAGGATTTTGATACCCACGCATAGCTTGCTGGGCTCTGAACGTGGGGGGCTGGGTTTACTCACGGGTAGCTTGCCAGGCTCTTCCAGAGTGGACGTTGAGCTTACTTGTTGGAGGCGACTCCTAACCGCCTCCCATATACTTTCCTGTCACTTGATTGCAAGATTTTGGCCGAACTGACCCGTAGAATACAATCCGCATAAGCGAGAACGCACCCACACACACATGCATGCATGAATACTCCTAGGAAATACAGAAAGTATCTACCAAATCGGCGCAGCAGAAGCAGGGAGTCTATCCCCTGGATCCACCTGCGTCTCAGGGAATCAAAGGTCGCGTTTGGTCCTCGATTAACCCCCTATCCGCTACCTGGGGACGCGCCACGTAGCCTCGCGACTAACCGGCTCAAGATCCCTCATATGAGGAAGATCCGTCAAATAAATCTAATTACATGGGTATTTTCGTTTCTTTTATTGTTTGCGTTCCGTGTAATGCCGCTTCGTCATCCTTTCCCAACCTCACATTTTCGTTGTACGCTATCATTACGCTCAATTTTTCTATTATTGTGTTAGTACTAGGTGTTAGAAAATTCACGTCATCGTGCGGAGGTGCCACATTCAGTTTTACACCATCGTGTTTTACTCTTAATCTATCTGGTGAAAAAGGTGAAATCTCGTGTCAAAACGAAATCAGAAAACAGAAACAACTAGTATGAGGCTTCAGTGTATTCATATTTATGTTGATCTATTTAGCGGCTCTCGGTTTGTAATCGTTTTAAATGTGAAAGAAAACCTTCCATGAGCAGTATTTTGAAGGCATTTCGTTAATGCCTGACAGCTTTTAGGAGCATGGAAATGAAAGCCATATTGTTTTAATTTTTCCGCGTAATTGTCGGGTGTGAATAAAGGTAAAGTTTGAAGAGGCTTTTGTTGATATTTTAAATTTTGATGAGCGCTTAGAAGCTCCCAACCAGGTCAAAAAAATACACTCAAAGATTGTTATAATTCAATCATTGAAACTAAAGAATGGATTTCGTTCCGTTGACCTTTGTTACAGGGATTAATGACACCGTTCGCTTTCTGTTTATGAATTCGAAGAGATTTTGAATCTAAGTTCACTTGGATGCCCGGTCCATCGATCTAGTGGTCTCAGTTTACTTAAAATTTGAGTTGAATTAGTGATTTGGATGCGCTCAAGTGATGTATTATTATAATGGAATATTTATGTGTAAGTACTAGCACATTGTATTTCAGGCAGAAGAAGGATATCCACATACGAATCGGTACTACTACCAATCACAATACGTGCCAGAACCATGGGATCGACCAAAATCGACGTTTAGTCATCAGAGTCATATCGAAGACAAGAAGCCAGTCGATAGCCGAAATAGTCCGTTAGAAATAAGACCAAACGGTAACCTTCCATACAAGGTGAGCATACGTCGTTTCATCCACGCATATTCGTTGTTTGATTACGAATCGGGGAATCTGGCCGAATCTTCTTTACTGCGATGAATGCAGACTCTAAAAAAGACGAGCGCAACGTCCGCTGTTCTCTATTACGAACTGAAGATAACTGTCGGAGATAGATCTATTGATTGGTGTATTGCAGAATAGTCAGCATAGGGAACATCGGGAAAAAATAGGCCGCCCTCTTTGTTAACTAACTGTATTCAGATATGCACTATTCGTAATATTCTTTGCTTCATTTTACTTAATATCACGCATAGATATTCGTTTTGACTGAGAAAAAATATGAGTTCCAAGTAAAATGACGATTTTCGTACAGTTTAAAAAATACCAATCGCTTTTGTTCTGCTCTAAATGTTACTTTTGGTGAATAACTCGTGCTACTTCTTCTTCTGCCGTTTCCATCAGGAAGCCTAGCTAAGAGTAAACAAGTACCAGGATCCACCACCGTCCTGGTATCAAAGTTGCATGGTGGGAAATTTCCCTCACATCCACAAGGGCTGCGACGGCCTGTCGTGGTGATGACATGGGGCAGACTTTGGCCAGGCTGTTCTCGGCATTCCAGGAAACCACTATGGCTTAACCAGCAAATCTCCGAAAAATGGACATTATGCTGGGGTTCGCACAACCAGTGAGGGTGGACCGTTCAAGTATCAAATATCAAGTATTTCTGTAGCAATAGAACGGAAAATATTCTTAGTTCTTAACCACATAAATCTTACAGCCGTAATATTTACGATGTGGGAGAGCTTCTAATAGTGCGACAACTAGACTTTTTTATTGTTAGGGTTTTTTGTTAAATGAGTAAAATACATGTGCTAAAATCTATGTTAGCTATTTTCCTATCGTCCCACCACTTCGGTATTTTCAAGCGTACTGAGCATTAAGCATGTCTTCTGGATTTATTCTTCTACGAATTCGCTGTTGCAGTGCTACAACAACGACGACCAGATTTCGCCAGATGTCGAGAAGCGGACGACACCGCCGGCCGATGTTTCATCATACAAGGTGTCTGTCGGCGCCTATAAGCTTTAACGTAAATGTCAGATGTACATTCATTGATACATTGTGCAGAACTATATCTGCGAAATTCCCGTCTAAAAACGAGGAGACTTCCCTACTGATTATGTTAATCATTGGGTATCTACTTCAAATAGTTATGTCATTCCCGTACCTATAAGGTGATATCGATGGTGTCACCTCTAAACGTAAGACGCTTCGCGATTGATGAAACAAGCAACCTCCATTTCTTCTATTTTTCTTACGCGTTTAGTTATCAATCGTTGATTGGTTTTCGTTCTGCCAGTTTTGTATTTTCAGCGAGCAGCCGACATTCAACTTTTGGTTGAGAATCTACCGTTTGCCGACTCATGAGCATCGTAATCGCAACCGCTGTTACGTTAATTACGCTGTGCGCTTTGTGTGTGCTTGATTTTTTCATAGGGCTTTTCTTGCAGTTGCATTAACCTGTGCGATTTACTGAACTCAACAATGAGTTGGCGAAAATCGCGCAAAAGCTGTTAATTGTTGAAAAAATGCTTTCGTTCCACCGCTTCGCTTGCCGACTCAACGGCAGCTTTAATCACCGTGCTTGCCTTCTACTAAACGACACTCGACTTATTCGGTTTGCTCAGTAGTGTCAGTATTGTGCGTTTATTTCTTTTACAAAGGCAGCGATATCTATGAGGATGGGTCAAATTGCTCCTCGTCGTGGTGACTTGCTCAACAATCGCCTGTCGTTATTCAACTTAGTAACTTGGTGCAGTGGTTTACTAGCAAAGGATATAATAATAGAAGTTTCAGCAGTCTTGATCGAACGCTTTCCCCTTTGTACTTCCCTTTCGTTTTTGTTTACAACCAAGGTGGTAATGTGTGTGTAGTATGTGTGTGAGTAGATGTGTATGTATGTATGTATGTGGGTGTACTTAAAGTTACAAGTTGTTGATTTGTTCAGTGGTCCATTCCACGTTCTTTTTGGCGACAAGAATAAATATTTTTATTTGAAAAAAAACATGACACAACTTTTTGTATTCAATGGGAGAAAATGTTTGTTGTCGAGTGTACCGAAACGGTTATGGACGGATTTAAACAGACATTGACAGCATACCTTGAACTCGAACACATAAGCTGTTGAACAAGAATAAATAAATGGATAAAAAACCGAAGTGAAACCATTACTTCTGGCGGGAGATCGCAGGACGAAGCTGACTAGATGATCAGTTGATGACATCGTGATGTACGTACAAACGCTACTTTCAATTTCAACGAAGCTGAGATATTTGCAAACCTATGGACCGCAGGTGCCTATGGTGGGGAACGAACGCGCTATTGTCCTTTCCGGGGAGTAACGCGTTCACCACCACACCATGCGGGTACTACTTTCAATGTTCTTCGGCATACCTTTTATATTCAAGCTATACTTCTTCAATATCTATGGAAGTTTCTCCGTATTCGCGACAAGCTGGATCACCCAGTATTGTCGCAATGAAACAGCGTACCAAATTTTGGACTTAAGAGGAAGTATGGCCTGACAATCAGCAATAATGACAGAAAGTCAATTAAAACATTAGGAATCTACGTGTAACTATGTGGTCATGTTATCATGCTCTATCAGCGTAAAAGAATAGCGTACATGAGAAAAAAAAGTTGGGAACTCTTTTCGGGCGTTTTTCGTGGATAAGCGATCACTGGTACTGACAGTAAGCACAAAAATCTTGCGAGGGATGCTGTTCCATGACTAGTACACAAACTTGAGTCAAATATAAATTGCTACAAATGGAGACACCACAAATTTGTAACTGGTGCCATTCAAAGAGATCAGGATAGTATTAAGCAATAGTTAACAAGCTATGAATTCGTTGGCGCATTCTAAATGAGATAGTTGTGCATTAGGCTGGTAAGGGTGATGTTGTTGAGGTGCGGCTGGACAGGCTGTGGTGCCGGCATGTAGAATTGGTGGTCTTGAGGCACAGCGGGAACCATCTGAATTGTTAATGAAATCATGTTATGAAATTGTGGAAACAACGGAGAGAGCGTAAACTACTCGTTGTTGACATGTACAATAAGGAGTGCACTTCTGAAAGACTCGTAAACTTACGCGAACTATACGTGGCTTATGAAAGTGTTTTAAAGATTACAAAGTAGTTTTTTTTTACATGGAGGAACGATTTCACCGCACAAAGTTAGGTTTTAACTGTAGCTGCAGAATCTGCAATGAAGTTTGTCATTAAGCTATACTTCATGAAGCAGAAGTTAGTGAGCTAAAGGTGAATGTACAGCTTTTAAATACAGTGAGAAAGGCAAATATAAAATGAGTATAAAAGTTGATGGTTTCTTCTTTTTTGCGTGGGCCTCAGAGATGCCAAACTTAAGCTGGTAATGTTAGCTTCGCTTATTTGCAAATTTTAGTTTCCAAACGCGATTACGTATGCTCATGACAACTCTTCATGGTTTTTATTCAAATGGATTATTGCAAAGCGTCCCATCTTTATGACGCGCAGAGTTCCCTCACTTGCTGAATATAAATGGATAAAAGCCACCATATATGTGGTCTAAAATTCAGACGTATTTTAGTCGTGTTCTTCCGTTATTGTCCTGATTGACGTGCATTCCAGTATGGGATATCATACGAATGTTGTTTCATATTCTTTTCATCGATTCAGCCAAATGCTTTAAGTCGAGTATTTGCGAAGGGTATGGAACGTGCTAGTGAGTCCCGTCTGAGGAAAAAGCTCGCGCCTACTCTGAAGAACCGTAGACAGATTAGGAAACTATATCCGACTTCCATAGGTGATCCAAGGATGTTACCCGTAAGCAACTTTTGTCAAAAATATCAGAGAAAAACAAAATCTCATGGTCTCAAAGGAGTATTTGACATGGTACTGTAAGCTTAAAAGTCTTCGCATGGCATCATGAAAAATTGGTTGATGAACATTGGAAACATCTTGTATATACATATACATATGTAGTATATATGTATATATAAATCCTGTCAGTGGTATACCACCTCGTCGTGGATGGGAGGTGTTCTTGGGTGTTGGGCTGTGATGTACAGCGGATGGATTCGTCTTCCCAGCAGGGTCTCTCAAGCTGAGGAGTCCGGCGTTTCCGAGGAAGCCCAGCTAAGAGTAAACCAACACCAGGATCCACCACCATCCTGGTATCAAACTAGTCGCATAGTGGCACATTTTCCTCTGATCCGTAAGGGCTGCGGCTGCCTCTTCGAGACTCCACTGAACCACGGTAGCTAAGCCAGCAGAACTCCGAAAAAAATGGAAATTATGCTGGGGCCAGCACAACCAATGAGGGCGGGCTATCCAACTGTCCAGGTAAGTAAGTATATATGTATATCTATAGTAAATCATCTTGGAAGGCGATAAGAGATCAACGTCCTTCCTGTGTAAAAGGGTATCACCGAGTGACATTCCCCATTCGAGCGGTGCTCTTCCACAGGATTCCACTCGATGCGTCAACGAAAGCCTACATCACGACAAACACCTATATCGCGACACTGATCAGCTGCGGACCGTCGACGTGGAGGAAGGAGGTTTTGAAGAAGCCGAAGATGGTGAAACGTTAGCCGAGTAAATTTTTTTTTAACCGATGTTATGTCAGCTTAAAAATCCAAAAGGCTATTGATTATTACTATCATCTCTTTTGAAGAATTAGCGAAAAGGTGAAATGTTTACAGATGGAGGTGCGTAAATGTATATTTTGAAAATCTTTGTCTATTCCTCAACAAGTCGTGATGATGAGACCTACTGGGGTGTCTTCGACTGTAGGAGAGAAGACCTAAAATTCATGAAACGAAGCCCGATATTTGCCATAAATTGCAACTTTTTACTTTTTTCTGGTCACATTTTGAGGAGCAGCCCTTGTCGGTAGCGCTGGAAAGTTCTTTTTGAAGTGCAGCAAAATGTTCGGCATTAAAGCATCAATTTTTAGAAATGAAGAGTTGGTAGGCTTCCGTTCGGCTTAACCAGACGACGGAATATCAACGAAATGATTAAAAACGATAAAGAAATAATAATTATAATGGTACCCCATAGAAAAATAAACAAATTCGCGATTGCATGCGTTGACGTTAATGCACCAGAGAAAGGGCGCGTTGGACCGGGTTCATCGATTTCAGTGCATTTGCATGCAAAAAGCTGCTTTTTACGAGTTTGCTGACGTTATAGCGAAACACTCACATACTAACTAAGAGAAGTGCTAAGATATCCCAATGCAGACAGTCCGCTCTTACCAGCGGACCTTCAGTTATCTAGTTTGCTTGGAGAAGAATGGAGGGTTTGCAAGTTGTGTCTTCGTGGTGGTATATCTCGATTCAGAACAAGAACAAACTTCACCGATCGATATAAAAAATCACGATAATCTACATTTGGTCGTCAGCTAGAAAGCAGTTTGATAATTCACTGTTCTGTAGATGAGCAAACACAAGACTGTTACTACACTACTTATCTATCCACGAAAGCTGAAGTTTCGGCGGATGTCGCCTTCTGCACATCTTGGAGAGGTGAAGTTCACAGCAATCTAGTCAGCCAAGTGCCCCCCATAACCTCAATAGAGAAGCACAAAGCCTAAGTTTCAGTAGCGTTGGAATCAAAACAGCTCCAGACACTCACCGTTTTCTACAAGCTTTCCATTTAGTTAGTCTTCCACTTCGAAACCAACCGTACATAGCTTACACGGATGGGTAATGTGCCTCTCTCACACTAAAATATCAATTTGAGATTTAAGCGTGATGACGAAGCATTTCTCTCCATCGTTCATCCCTGGGTTTTTGGAATCTATCAAGGTTGCCTCAAAGAGGTTTCGAAATCTTTTCCGTTATGTCTCTGTATCTTACTGTGCACCGTCTAGTGCAGCATTTTTTGAACTTAGTTCAATTTTTTGCACATTCGAAGAATTCAAGAAAAAAACCGCATGGAGGAATTTCTAGTTATCGCGCTTGATCTCATACACCATTGCAGGCAGATATTTTAATGTGAGAGAGGCACATTACCTATCTATGTGAACTCTGTGCAGTTAGTCTACCCGTGCGAACTAAGTAAGAGACTAACAGAAAGCGGTGATTGTGCGAAGAAGCTATTTCGTTTTCAAGCAGTTGCAATTTAGCCTTCATGATCATGCATTGACAACAATACACATGTTCACCAATGCTTTCACATCGTTATCATGAATATTCATTTCTGAAGAGCTCAGAAATCGCGGAAACTAACAGTATACGGTGACTAGCTATGCTATTTTCATGTTACTCCTGAAATATTCCTCATATAATAACAGGGAAACTTTATGCACATGCGATTTCTGATCAGTTGCAGCTGCGTGTTTAGAGCTACACATTTTGTACTGGATTTGAATAAAATGGTGTTCATGAGGAAAGTTCTGTTTCGAAGCACCGCTTGAGCTCAATCAAGCAAATCTGGAAGCCCATGCGGTAATATTTTAACAGCGCTGGATCTGAACCTAAATGGAGAAAATGGCATATCTTATAGAAGAATCAAAATAGGTACATTCGCAAACGCATTGGAAACGACGAGCGTTACCCAACCTCAGCTTTCCACCTCTTCTTTCCTATTATCAGGAACCTGGTTATTGTAGTACGCGTTAACAAAAAGATGATTTTAGGTTGTTCGGAAATCATTGTAGCGTTTCCAGTTACATTTTTCTTGCATATACTTTGGAAGTTTATCTCGAATACTGCACTATTTTTGTATTATTGCAGCGCTCACTTCATATATTTTCGTCCCGCATAATTTAATTATGATATAAAATGTACAGCTCTTAACTACTCAAAACATCTACTTCTTATAAACCTCGGGTAGATAATCGATATCTATATCTATATCTATATATATATATATATATATATATATATATATATATATAAACCAAATATATAAACTAAGCTCCAACTTTACACCCCCCACAGAAATGTGGTTTGCGACAGGTTACAGAGCTTATAAACCCAAAATCTATCCGACCATCTGTTAGTGATAAAGATGGAAAATTTGCAATTAATTCTACTCAGTTAGATCTCAGAACAACGAAAAAACATCTCCACAATGTTTGTTTTCATCGATCAACCCTTGAAAAGGAATATAGAAGCCAATATCGAAAATTATAGGGGGGAGTGGGCAACACGACAAAGGCAGCGGGCTTAGAACTTTCATTTATTTCTCAGCTAAAAAACAACCATCAGATTTTCCCTGTGCTATATTTGCTCATTAAGACATATAAGCTTATTTCTACATGTGATATTGCGTCAACCGATCCATCATCGTTTAAATTTAGAACTATCTTTAGTTGTGTAGGCAGGCCAGCGGATAGAATAGCGTGGTTTTTAAACCTTATCCTGACCCAGTTGCTGAAATTCATTCCTATCCATTTACCTAACACCAAAAATATTTCTAGATCACCTACGGTGTGCGCAACCAAACATAGCGGATGTAATGGAGTCATTCGATTTTACTTCACTCTCTACCAACGTGTCGAATGACTCCGCAATGCAAGCCATTCTAGAGCTGCTCGTAGAGCACGAAAAGAAAGTAAAAAATGTACGGCTAGTCGATTGCGCAACTAATGAATTTCTTAAAACAGTGTCTTAGTTGATCAATCATTAGGTGGCCTGGAAAATATTTTGCACAAAATAGAGAGTTGGCCATGCGAGTTTACCACCAAGCCTTGCTATCGCTTTCATAGCTCCAGTTCTCGATCGCCGACCCTTAATCTACTGTCGATACCTAGACGACTGCTTCATCGTCTGTTCCACACAAGAACAGATGGATGAGTGCTTTGAATTGTTAAACCGACAGTCAGAGTATATAAAATTCACACGGGAAAAATCAACCGAGAACTGTCTTCCATTCTTAAACATCCAAATAAAGCTCTCAAAAAGTGGCTATATAACAAAAATGGTTTTCAAAGCCAAGTAGTAAGAACATACTAGTTCACTACCTCTCCTCTCATCCTTCACACATGAAAAAAGCACTTTTCAAAAAACATGTGCCGTACGGCTAAAAATGTGTGCACAGGAGAAGAGGAAAGGAAGGAATCGCAAAACCTGGCACGAAAAAATTGCCATTTCCAATGGCTACGACGTAGAAGCCACTCGGGTTAGACAAAAACGTAGGTTAGTTCCCTAAAATAATGTTTCGGACCTAAGTAAGACTTCTTTTAAGCTACCCTTCGTATCAAATGAAATAAGTTACGCCATTAACAGATGCTTTAAAAAAGTAGTCATTATATAACGATTATTGACATCCCACCCAATACCCTACGCCGTCAGTTAGTTAGCAACCGTCTCTGTGATCGTTTGTGCAGCTCAGAAAACTGTATGATCTGTCCTAACGGGAGAGACGGGGGATTGCATGAGTTCAGGTATAATATGCTTGATTTCATGTAACGCATGCCGTGAGGAATATATTGAGGAAACAGGTAGACCACTTTGTGTCCGCATAAAAGAACATCTAGATGGGAAAGTTACTCCTCTAGGCACGCACAGGGCACAAAAGCACATTGCGATGATTATGAAGTGAGTGCCCTGATCCTAGTGCAGGAATCGAAAACATCAATGCGCAAGACTATTTCTTGGTTAAATTTCAAAAATCCAAAGATGAATCGGAAAGATGAATGCCTCACTCTCACACGTGACCTGGGGTCTTATTTAAAAAATGATTTTTTGACCTGGGTGGGTCTCGCTCGCGAACCCTCGTTAACAACGCGTGAGTCATTCCCACTCGTAATAGCACGGTGAGTAGCCTTCCTGATCAATATGGAGTTCATCTATATGTTATATCCTCATTAATGCCATAGACTTTCTCCGAGTCGTAAGACTATTGCTACATAAAATACGTCCAGGCTCTGAGGCAGGCGATTTCGCCGAAACATCAGCTATCAACCAACAACGACAGCAACAACGACAACAACAACAACAGCAATAACAACAACAACAGCAACAACAGCAACGACAACAACAACGACAGCTACATCTTTTACCAACCTCGCACTTCCTTAACAAGACCAGTTCATAAGGACATACAAATATAAATATATATATATATATATATGTATCTACAAATATATATATGTATGTATGCGTATGTATATATGTATATTCTCACGAACTGTCCTTGCTGAGCTTATGTGAGGTTGGTATAAGTTGTCGTTCCTGTTGTTGTTGCTGCAGTTCGATGGCTTACATTTCGGCGACTTAGTCTCACGCAACTACAACAACCGATAGAATAAAGCCGTTGGCGACTATACTCCAGAAAATGCTAACGGGATAACATAAAAACCACCGAATCTGTGATGTCAGAGGGCACTAGCGCGGAAAATATGATGCCCTTCCTTCCCCTCTATCAGGCCGAAACAATTGGTCAGTTGCGGCATGTGAAAGGAATGAATAGAGACAACACATGCTCCTAATTGAACCACTCAACAATCAACAAGAGGAAAGCGAGGTAATAAAAGTATAAGTAAACTTAAGGCTTAGATTGCTAAGTTGGATATGTAGGTATCAATGGAAATGTTATGGAATCCGAGTAATGTGATTCAGCTAACGTTAAAAAAAGAAAATGAATACAGTAAAGTTTTCTAGAGTTTTAACCGTAAAAGTGGGAACTACAACATGTTTTGATAGGTGAAATGGAAGAGAAGTCAAGTGATTTCACCAAATATAACCTCATTCTGGTGTTTCGCTTTCCTCATTCTTATTTTGAAGAATTAACACCTACCGATTTCTGAAGAAAATAAATTATGCCAAAGAAAGAAATAAACTGACTGGAATGGTTTCCATTCCCAAAAGAGCACCAGCTGGAGCTAACCCTAGCTCAGGACGAGGCAAACCCGTATAATTTTCCATGTCAGACACTGCAAAAGTTCAGGAACTGGTAAGCTGGTTTAAGAAAGGAAGTGACAGATTCACATTTGTTGTAGGAACACAATCTTTCCATACCGGGATATGTCTCTGTCGAATGGTGCTCAGGCTCCGCTTGATCCATATAGCCTAAAACAGAGAAGGTTAGCATTGTGTGTGGTCTCTATGGGATGGGAGTTGTTGACAATCGAGAAGAAAGCTGTTGCAACGACACATGTATAGAGTACTGAAGAGCCTACAATTGAAGCAATCACTGTTTTATAACTGTTTTTTATCAATGTCCAACTCGGTCTCCCAGTGATTTATTGCTTGTCTTAGCAAGAAGTTTCTACTTTGCGTCGAATTACGATGCTAAGCAAACAGGTCCATCCGTTATTATGGTCATACAAGCTGAGCATAACAGGGTTATTTCAATTCGGAAGCATCAAACAAATACCATGACGGTATTTCGATAATCCATAATGTGTATTTTACATTTAAAACTTTTCTACCGGCGTCGTGTTAGCTCGCCAACGAAGGAATACATGTTGCTCAGCTAAGCGTTTGAATGAAATATCTTACACCCAAATTGGCGTGGCAGGCGCGTATGACAACGCCCCTAATTCGATGTCGGTTGTATACTTGTTGAGTTTTCGATGGTTAAAGGACAAGTTTCTAATAACTGAGAGGTTGAGTACATCACAGTATTATAAAGGCCAGTTTTCTGTCCCTAGACCTAAAATGTGAACGCATTTAATACATGTTTTCACAGTCCTGCAACCAATTACAATGCTGCTAGCCTTTCCAAGCGTTTTGGAGCTCTAATTAAGTCTTTTTCTCCATTTTCCATAGCCGCTCATTCCATAGGATTGCCGTGATTCATCATAGCAATTAGAACAACACTACGACGGATTACCAGTTAAAGTACTGGGCAATGAACTCGTTCGAAAAAGACGCTCTTTGAAAGGTAGTGAGTACAGGAATGCCTTTTCACGGCCTATCCCTTTAAAGAACATCTGTGTTAAGCAATCGATCGATGCTGTATTTCATGAGTCTTGTTACGTAATCTTAAATGTATTCCAGAAACCTCCCAATTTATCCACTTCCCATAAAAAAAGCTCTCAGCGTTGATCAATCTCTGAGGGATGCGCCATGCATTCCACTTCATCAAACTCGTTTGGAGGTGATTGAATGCATATCTGGCCTTTACAATAACTCGCGGTGGCCTACCGATGTATCGAGCCAGTGCTGCTATCCTCGCAGACAAGTCTGGAACCAATTAGCCGACCCCGGCAGGATGGAAGACTTGGGGACCATGGGCGCGGGGATGGATTCCACGTGTGTGTAACAGGGCGCCTCCGACCACTGCGCCGCACGCGTCCTTCCATTTCGTATAGAATCAATTAACTTCCCTGATTTCTCTGTGATATACCGTGCCATTGTCATAGGGTGTGCTATTGGAAGTAGGAATATTACTGCAAGCAGTAGGGGTTCATTGCTTGGTTGAATCAACGATGTTTGCACGTCACGTCGACACGTTTTACTCGCCTTCGTAGGAAGTTCAGAAGAAAGAAAGAAAGAATTTGTCAGCCCACCTGCAAGGAGATTTGGATCTGCTTTACTAAGGAAGACGGGGTACACAAACGTCGAAGATAAACATAACGTTTTTGCTTCGGGTGAGGTAGCTTTGCCTTTTCATGTTTTTTTTTACGTTTTCAAGTATTATTACTCAATTTTGATTATGACATGAGCCGTTGTTGATCAACAGTGAATTTTAACGCAGTTCCAGAAGACCGTTTTTTTACAATGCTAGATCCAAAGAAAGGAAGGAAGGTTTTAAAGCATAGGGAAGTCATAATATTTTTTAAAAAAAAGTGTGCCATTCATTCTAGGGACACAACAGTGAAAGTGTTTTAAAAGCATCCCGAGGAAAAATTTCTAATAATTCCTTGACATCTCTTTTTTCCAACGTCGGCTGTTGGCGAATATTCAATAGTAGGTGTTCTCGATGTTTAAACTTGGAAAGAAAACGGAGATTTCACTAACACCTCGGCGAGAAAACCCACTCATTGCTGGTAAAAGCGGTAGAAATTATATATCAACAACAGAGTGTAAAGCAGAGCTGCAGTTCGCAAACACGAACCTACCATGCTTCGCCAAGAAAGTCACAATTCGAGAATTTTTGCTGATATCCTAGTTCACATCGACTAAACTGGTATCCTACAACCTCAAACAAATGTATTGTATCGTAACATTCCACGTTTCTTTTCATTTCCTCGTAGAAGACGACTAATCTCGTTGACCATTCTCTATTCTGTTACTGATGTCGGGCTCTGACAAGGGACTTTTTCGGTAGCGTCTGAACGTTAAGACGGCGATTGACAGAAATTATCTATTTTATGGTAGCAGACGATGCTTTATCTCAAAGTTGGATGTTAATGAAAAATTATGGAAATGATTATGTTGACTTTGTACGCTAAGAAGGCGACGGTCATTGTTTGGTGGTCGACAGCCGGCCTTAGGCTGAAAGTGGAATAGAAAAAGAAGTAGGGAGAAGCTGAGATTGAAGGAGTGAGGATCGAAAAGCATATGCAATAGAAAATCGCGGTCTCAGCTGTGCGACTCGCTTTCAAGCTTCTAGACAGGTTATATTATGACAAAATACCAATTCATTAACCAAAAGACAATGAGAATACTTTAGCAAAGTGTTTTGATTGCAACTTGATAGTTCCTAACACTGCCCCACATATTAAAGAATATACAGGAACACTTATCAACTAAACAATGCGCTTAGGTCATCTGTGCTGTTACCTCTAAGCAGTCCGAAGTCATTCGCTATAACTTCACCCTTCACAGAAGTGTGAAATGACTTCGATATGCAAACCGCTTCGAACTTCTTGAACAACATGAAGGAGCAGCAATCATGTAGCATTTGTCGATTCAGGTTCTCATAGACTTTCGCAAACGAGTTGCCATAGCTGTTAAATGCTTAGATGTACATGTAAATGTTGCGCATAAATCAAAAAGTTTGATAAAGAGGTAGCGTCTGATGCCAAGTAGGCATCGCCTTCTTTTCTAAAATGAAAGCTTCAGTTCTCACTCTCCGAACACTCTTCTCTTGCTATAGACATACCAATGACTGCTCTTTCGCTAACTCTGCACAATCAGAAAATGTCCTGAGTAAGCCGATTTAACAGTTGGAGTATTCGAAATTCGCCTGAGAAAACCGAGAAGGAACTGACTCAGTTTTCCCTTGAGCGTTGCCTACAACTTTCCCACATTTAGGAAAATGGCTGCAGCTAAAGCACTGCCGTAGGCCAAATAACAAAAAAATGCTAGTCCACTATTTTTTCTCCTATCCATATCCACAAAGAGGTCTTTGCAAGAAACGTATTTCGATCACTTACCAATAAGTACACAAGAAGAAAAGAAGAGAAGGGATCGCTTAAATGAGTGCGGCAAACAGCCATCTTTATTCACTACTGCACTTTAGTACTTTAGGCTTGATTTCGGAATTAATGTAGAAAGTTACTATTACCAATTAGTTGCAACAAAGATCGCTATAATACGCCGTTCATTTTAAATGAGTTAAAGCGTTGTCACCAAACAGTACCGGGGAAGGGGTGGCCCTGATATCTAGGTCTAGTGGTCTAATGGCAGTTTTTCAACAACCAGCAAACGCTATGCAACTTTACATAGTTCGCTGTCACCTTAATGACCGCACATGTACAGCACAAAACTTCACCATTCCCTTCAACGACAAAGATGGAAAGAGTTCAAATAGAGTACACCTGATTCTTCCCTGCGTGTGATGGGGAATGCTTTGTTGAAGCGAGTGCTTAGCTTTCTCAATGTGATCAATTAGGCATACAGGACAAAAAAACAGCGGAAATTTTGGAATCAAGGTCACGGTTGCAACATATTATTGCGCAAAACCCTTATGACACTAGGATCACCGTCGAAAACGAGAAATTAACAGAAGGGAAGATTCGTTCATCGCCTCAAATCTTTTGGCTATTTTTCTTATCTGAGACAGACCCATAGCATTACCTGAAGAACGTAGTCTCTGTCACTAACCAAAAAATATAATACGTAAAGTGCGCTGGAGGTTCTATAGAGGATGCCGTGAGTGCGAATGAAATCCACGTTATGAGTTTTTCTGGTAGTGCAGTGAAAGTAATTAACTGACTAAGTTAAACGACTATGACCTTCTTCAACTCATTTTTGAACTTTTTCTTGCCTATTAGCCTCGTTCCTTTGCTTAACTCTTGAGATTATCGATGAAATGGTTCAGAGTTTTTTAAAGTTGCCAACTCTGCACACTTTGATGTCTCGGAAGCTCTATATAGGCTCGCAATCTCATAACTATTGTTTTCATTCTCCTTGATCGAACAAATTTTATTCGCTAAATAGAATGCAAGATTTTCGAGGAACTTCAGCTTTAATTTCTTAACTAATAGAAGCAAATAATATTGGTTAATAGATATTTTGCGGTAACAAGAAAGAAAGATAGGTGAAAATAGGCAGAGGATAACCAAAGATGGTATGTTTCTTCTTTAAGGCTTAAATCGTCACCACAGTTGTGTTATCTTATGCTCACTGGACTACTGAATAATTTGATCCAGTTATTTTCAGGTCACAGCACTAAGGAATATAATGTAAAGCGTCATAATGCTGAATTCGAATGAATCGTTGAAAATATTGGTATTGGAAGTAGCAGCTAGGCAACTCGATTTTCCAAAAAATTGAGGATGTCGCATAAGGGCTGGCAAGGTAGCGATGAAGAACGCCTTTCAAATTTCTACGACCGACGTTCTACTAAACTCGTCATGGATCGAATAAATCTTCATATTCTTATTCTTATTGGCATTGTTATTATAATTGTTATTATTACTTACTTACTTACTTACTTACTTACTTACGTACTTACTTACTTACTTAATTACTTACTTACTTACTTACTAGCTTACTTAGTTGATACGTGAACGGCCCGTCATCACTGGTTGTGCAGGCCCCAGGATAATCACCATTTTTTCGGAGATTTGCTGGTTAAGCCATTGTGGTTCCCTGGAATGTCGAGAACAGCCTGGCCAAAGTGTGTCCCATGTCATCACCACGACAGGCAGTCGCAGCCCTGGTGGATCAGAGGGAGATTTACCACCATGCGACTTTGGTACCAGGACGGTGGTGAATCCTGGTATTGTTTTTACTCTTAGCTAGCCTTCATGATGGAAACACCGGTCTCCTCAGCGTGGGAGACCTTGCCGGGAAGACGAATCCCCCCGCTGTACATCGCAGTCCAGCGCCTAGGAACACGTCTCAGCCACGATGAGGCGGTAAACCGTTGGGAGGTATTATTATTATTAATATTATTATTATTACTATTATTATTATAGCAAACACGAGGTGTTATTTTATTCCTTATTACGACGAAGCTGACATTTAGGCGAATTTCGACTTCCTCAGAGTCTGTGAAGTTCAAGTTGAGCGCAGTCTAGCCAGCCAAAAACCCTATGTAACCAAACAGAGAAAGTGCTAAACCAAGATTTTAATCACATTGAACACAGAATAACTTCTTTTGCATACTCACCGTTTTCTATAAGTCTTCCATTGAGTGGGACCTGTGGAGACCGACCGCACGGTGTTCACGTGAAAGCGTAATGAACGCCTCACATTAGAATAACAGGTTTAAATACTGCCTAATATCACGCGTGGTTATGAGGCATTCTTCCCTGCAGTTCATTTTCGCATTCTTGGAATTAATCCAGAATGCCTCGAGAGTTTTGCACGTTTGTGTTCTAGGTTCCTGTAGGAGGATCGTAACTTCTACTTCAAAATCTCCCCGTTATGTCTCTGTGTCGTATGCGTGTCTAGTGGAGCGTTTGGTTTAAGTTTACCAACTAGATATTCTTTTATACGAACGCAATCTCCAATGTATTCTTCCCACATGCATTACAAGATCAGATAAACTGTACCCGAACACATGCATCACTATCTCTATCGTTAAAGCAAATTATGCAATTTTTGCATTACACAGAGAAGGTCATCCAGGCGGTTATGAACTAGCTGACGTGTGAAATTACTCGGTGGAATTTCGCTTACTGTTAAGGAATTTTCTAAGCCGGCCTCTCAAAAAATAGCCTTTCATTGCCGCACTTATTTCGTTTGAAATGATGAGTAGGAAAAACGGAAACTTATCATTGCTAGGGTTGTCGTTTGGCGTCTTCGGATTTCCTCAACACCTATCCCAGGGAGCTACAGTTTTGTAACCATTAGAAGTGGATATTTGCCACGCCAATTCCAGCGATTCCTCTTCCTGCTCTCTTCGTGTGCACACACTGGAGGCCGTTCCAAACAAGTTTCTCTTAAGCGCCTTTTTTTGTGTGTGAATGGTGAAAGGAGAGGTAATGAGCCGGTGTGTTTCTATTACTTGGCTTTTGGCACCACTTCGTAATGCAGCCGTTTCTGGCTAAGATAATTTGAACCAACTGGAATTCAATTTAATTAATTAAATTTACTTTAATTCAGAACATTGACTCGGATCATCGGCTCGGATGAAAACGAAAACGTCGAAACGTTAGCAGAATAAAAGTTGTTTACCAACCTCGTGTAATCTCAACAATTCAAAACATGTTGATTATTTTATTGCCGAGGTTAAATGACGGTCGGTTTGAAAGTTAATTTAATTCAATTTGGTCAATCTTCAGGTGGTCCAAGAAGTATCACACACAAAATGAGAGGGTTGGCAATGAAACAACTACTGGCACTAAGGCTTGCCATTTCATTCATATCTAAGGTTGGTGCACCAGTAGCCGATTTTCGGCCATTGCTCTACTGTAGATGTATAGATAGTTGCTTTCTTGTTTGCTCAACACAATACGAGCTAGACAGCCTCCCAACGGTTTAGCACCTCATCGTGACTGGGAGGTGTTTCTTGGTGTCGGGCTGTGGATGTACTGCAGGGGGATTCATCCACCCAGCAGGGTCTTCCAAGCTGAAAATGAGTCCGGCGTTTACATCAGAAGGCCCAGCTATCAGTAAACCAACACCGATACCAAGATTCACCACCGCCCTGGTATCGAACTAGCTGCATGGTGGCACCTCTCTGATCCACCAGGGAGATGACTACCTGTGGTGTTGGCGACCTGGGACAGATTTTGGCCTGGCTGACCTCTGAACTCCAGGGAAATACAGTGGTTAAACCAGCAATGCTCCAAAAAATGGAGATTATGCTGGGCTCTCACAATCAGTGAGGACGGGCTGACCAAGTATCCAAGTATCGAAGTAGTATGAGATATAAAGACAATTTGAGTTATTGAACAAACAGTTACAGTGCATTAAGTTTGCCCAAGAGAAGCCAAAAAGAAAACCGGCTTCGATTTCTGAAATGTTCAAATTAACCTATAATTAAACGACAACATCAGGAAATGTGCTAAAATCCAAGTGGTAAAAACATTTTGGTTCATTACTTCTCCCTCTAACCTCTCTCGAAGAAAAAGGGCGGTTGTAAGCAACTTGTTTCGAACAGCGTCCAGTCTGTGCACAGGAAAGGAGCAAAAGAAGAATCCCGGAAACTGGTGCGGCATGTAGCCATTTCCAGTAGTTACGAAACAATAGCTTCCCGGGATTGGCGGAGAGGAAAACCCAAGCCTTCAAACGATAACTCTAGCGATAATAAGGTCCCGTTTATCCTGCCCTTCATCTCGAATGAAGTAAGTGCACCTATTAAACATTGCTTGTGAAGGGGTGGTCTAGCGAATACGATAACAGCAACCGAAATACCATCAAGCACTCTGAGACTTCGGGTAGTTCGCAACAGCCTGCATGATCGTCTATGTCCAATGCAAAATTGTATAAATTGCTCTAACGGTACAGACGGTGATTGCATGAGTTCGGGCACAGTTTATCCGATCTCTTGTAAAGCTTGCTTGTAGGAATACATTGGCGGAACGGGGTAGACCACCTGCATCTATATAAAAGAACACTCTAGTCGGCAAACATAAAGTTGAACCAAAATACTCCATAGGAATGCTCAGGACACAGAGTCGTAACGGTGAAGATTTTAAACCAGAAGTTACGATCCTCTCAAAGTAGTCGAGAACACGAGCGCGCTAAATTCTCAAGGCATTCTGGACTAATTCCAAGAATCCGAAAATGAACCGCTTGGTGGAATTCCTCATAATAACGTGTGATATCGGACAGTATTCAAGATTGCTATTTCAATGTGAGAGGCATACGCTTCCACGTGAACCCTTTGCGGTTGGTCTCCACGGGACCCACTCAGTGGAAGGACTTATAGAACGTGGTGATTGTGCAAAGAAGCTATTCTGTGTTCAATGTGTTTGAAATCTTGGTTTATTATTCTCTCTGGTTATGGAGGTGCTTGGCTGGGTAGATTGCAGTCAACCTGACCTTTCCAGGCTGTGAGGGAGTGGTACTCCGCCGAAACGTCGGCATCGTCGTAGTAAAGAATAAAATTACACCGCGTGTTTGCCTAACAAGAATATAAAGAACTGCCACAGTGTTCGATCGCGTGAAAATTAACCGCCAAATTTGGGCGGATTTCCGTTGTTTATAATTTCTCAAGGTCAAAGAAGTACATTCGATGACTTTCTGCCGTGATTTTTTCAATTGCAGAGAAGAAGTAAACGTAGACAAGCTTCAAACTGGAATATTAACGTCTACTTCTAGAAGGATGTATTATGGATACAACAAGAGAGGTGGGCAAAACAAACCATAGACTGGACTTTGCCCGTTAACACTTCCTGACGGTGAGTTGCTGTCACTGTCTGTTTTGATGTTGCCATTTTGTCCCCCATCGACGACCGGCGTCTTTCTTTAACCGTTTTTCTTTGGCACGTCGATTTTGGAACCATACCTTAACAAAATACTAAGGTATTTTTTCCACGACGATGTTTTCTCTGTGTGTAAATACGGCGTTATTACCAAACATCCGCAGTATAGGAGAAACCTGGTACCTTCGATATAAACTACCCATATTTGCAAGAGCATGCATCAGATGATGTCAAAATCACACACAAAAGTATGAAATTTGAGTAAATTTCAAAGCGTATTAGTGCAAGAGAAAGATTCTGTCTGCTCTATTTTGGTGGAATCTGAAATACGTCAGGGAATCAAAGGTGGAATGTTCAAGATCCCCTCACTTTTTCCTGCGCCTTACACCTTCACCAGACCTCGTGCAAAGTCAGGACTTCTTTTAGTAGCTTTAATGAAATGCGTATTCGTTAACAGAATTTTTGCGTCATCTATTCTACGCTAGTGTCCAGTAATGCCAAGACTCCCGCGTGCATGAGATTAACAAGCTACGTTACCATAGTGAACAGGCAAAAAGTCGGCAATCAAGTCTGCTCATACATGCTTATCAAGATCATAGACTAAAACAGAAAAGTTACTCATTTGCAAAATTTATCTGAATGACGATCAAGGCGAAAGGCCATTTATTCTTACCTGAGATCGAAGCTTGTAAGTAAATTAAAATCAGAGATAGACTAAAAAATAAGTTTTCGATTGAAATAATATGCAAATACGGTGTCTACAGTGTTATAGAAATTGTTTTTGATCAAATGAAATCCTGTTTGCGAAACAAGACCGGAAGACGGGTGTAGCCGAATTTCACTGACACAAAGGTACTTGGATGGACAAATCGGTCATTTGAACTTAGAAAAATCGTCCCACTTACTTAATTATATCAATACTAATAATAAAAAATGTGTTGAAAAGGCTGTACCTGAACCACCCTCATATCTAGACCTGTTTCGGCTGCAAGCTGTTCTCTTACATGACGTGCTGGTTTACTGCTTGCTGTGTATGCCTTAAGAGTACTAATAGAGCCGACATCGTATTGAAGCATTGCTATTTAAATATAGTCACCCAAACATCTACTTCACGTCTACTTTATTTCTCTATGAAGAAAGGAGTTTCGTCTTTTTGCTTTGGTAGGGTGGCACTTAGAGTTTTGCTTGCTCCCTAATATCATTGGAAAAACGAAACATTTTTCCATTTAGTGAAAGTTAATCTCATTGCAAAAACGGATGTCATATAGATCGATTATCCTTTTAACACTCCTAACTTTACAAAGGTGTAAATTTACATTGCTGTTAATGTTGAACAATGAACGATGAGAAATGAATGCCGTATTAGTAGGAAACAGTAAATTTGTAAAAAACGTTGTTTTGCATTGTGATGAGAAACTCTTATCAAAATAAAGAGTCTTATGAGTTCTTCACACTCTGACCTGTTTAAGCGTATCGAGGCTTTTTGGCTGAAATAGTTGTTCTTGGTCGCTTATTGCTCACGTCCATCTCTGAATCAACAGCTGAAAATCGTAATTAAGTTACAAATCGTGTCAGAAGTGAAGTTCAATTCGCCACGAGACCTAAGCGTCCACAGAACATATTAGATTCATTGCACGTTAATCTACCAATTTCTATGTATAATGTACACCGAAAGGAGGATGTGGCAGAGTTTTATACAATAGTGATGAGAGCAAATATGATAGGAAGGAGGAATGCTTAATGTGCAAATAATGACAACTGAATAAGGCCACTGAGGGTGGGATAGACGAGAACGAGCAGCGTGGGGGCGGGCATTACATTGGGAATAGCATGAAATTGCTCGCACGACAAACCTTTCCATCAAAATTCTGTATCCCCGCAGTTACCTTAGTTTGATAATCATCTTAGTAGATGATAACTGGCGTAAATAGGTGTGGGGTTGTTCACTGGTCGTAATCAGTAGTAGTGAGACTGACGTACGGAAAGTAAGGCAGGAGTAATGACGCTCGTAGAGAAGTTATCGAACATGATGCAGCGAAATGAGTGATCAGTGTTCTACTTTATCGAAAGGGAAATTTATCTAGGTTGATAGGTTCTCCATGTGGCATTAGGAGTAAGTGGAAATGGCAAGTGCATGGCAAACGCTTTCCATTCAATTCGTTAGTTTGCCTTCAGAATCAGGTGGTGGTCCAAAAGAGGTGAACACCCGAAGCGGATTCGAAAAAATGTTGAGAAACTATTAAATTGATAACAAACGCAACTTCTAAATAAACAAAATTATCTTTTTTTGTAATTCAATATTCTAGATTGACTAAATAGGAGACGTGTATTAGATTACTGTCTTTGGAAACTTGAGTCTGAAAAAGCAAACCAGTAGGTATGAAATTTTGATGATATCAAAGTATTTTAAACTAAAAGGTTGGGCTGGCTTTCACCATTTTTCTGGCAAAAATACCCAGATAGAAAGGTCTTTGACACATTATGAAAAAGTGGCGATCACTTACGCTTCTCTTTAGCGAGCCTCGTAATCGCTCTTGCATACCAAACGACCGCTTTCTGGAATCAGGTAAAACTCTTCGCCGGTTTTCATTTCTCGCTTGCAAACCACACATTGAAAACATTCAACGTGGTAGACGTGACCTGTGTAGAACAAACAGAGTTTAATACCATCACCTATTATGTATTTCACAATAACGTTAAGTGAGAAACTGTTGTTGGAACCAGAAACCTGATGCTTTTCGTACTGCTGAGTCAGGAATGATACCATCACCACATTGCGTGCACTTGGTTCCAAAACGTCTACAACAAACAACAAATATGTGAAGAAATATCTGTAAGGGTGAGAAATATCAGTGAGACAGAAAAGCTGGCCTTGAGCAGTCATAGTGTTATCTTTTCAGAATCATCAAGGATGAATATCAGTTCTGTGTGTTTCGAAAGTGATGCTTTCATTAGAGTTTCATAACTACCGCTAGTCAGGCAGCGGTAATTTTCTCATGATGGTACGTCACCGTCGGCCCGTAGGTTTTATGATAACAGAAAAGAACCAGCTGATCGATTTACCTATATGATAATCTTAAATTTATAACATATTACATATAACATATTAGTTACTAAGACGGTGTTGGAATTCGTCGTCGCCAGTGCTCTGGCGAAGCAGACCTTGATGCTAAACAATAATCGTCGCTCACAAGCAGTAATCATCATTGACCATCGTCAATTCTACCCTCTCCATTGACAAGAGATCCCTCAATTTATGCGTTAAACACATTCTGGGAGTCAGATACAAGCAAAGCCATCACTGGCTTATTTGTACGTAATGCCGTTGAGTGAGCAACGATTTGTGTAATCATGTTGTAAAAGTTGTAAGTCTTATATGTGTATGGAAAAAAGATTATTGGTTTATCATCAAAGCAGAACCTTTCTTAAAAGGAGTAAAGCTAGGAAATCGAAGATCATTGAAGGAGCTTACATGTAGAAGTGATCTTTGCAGAAAAGCGAGTCTTCTTTCATGAAGCACGTTGACGTGAGTGCTTCGTTGCACACAAAACAACGTAAACAATCAGTGTGGTAGGAGCTGTAAGGTGCAGTATGTTTTTCATAATGTTCAAAAAATCGATGAAAGGTGTAAATACTGTAGCGTTGGGGTAAATTCTTAGAAATTATCGCAATTCTGTCCATCTTTCAACTTGGTGGAATCATTCGTAAAAACCTTCAATGCATGCTGTCGCGCTGAAAGTTATCCCAGGAATGAGGAAATTAGGGAAAAAGAACGGAACGTGCTGTGAAACTTCCGGCTCCTGATCACTGAGTAAAAGTCAGTAGCACACTAACGAATGCTTCAAAAACAGATATGATTTATCGTTATTTCTCAACAATTTAAGCGAAAAAGATGACCAAACAACGACAGAGAGTGAGAGCATCATAAGATGAAGCAGTAGTAGTAGAAATTACAAGGGTGTCGTTGACAATATAAGAGACTTAAGTGAAATCGTATTAATTGAAATCTGTTTCACAAACTTTTAAACAGTTCTAATTCCTCAACTTTGAATGAGGTATAGGCAGCAACGAACAACATTTTCTCTTCCACAAATGTAAGTGAAAGAGGAGAGACACCTAATGAAGATGTTTGACACAGATTTAATCCGCGAAAAAGAAATTTGACATGTCTACGGCTTGTGTTTTACATACTCACCGTTCCAGAACTCGATTGACAAACCTTTCTCGAATCGGCATGTCACATCGTGCGCATACGCACAACACGCAACTCTCTGGAATGATGGATGGTTTGTTAGAATAATTTAACGCACGCGCACAGCTCCTATTGAACAAGTTCGGTACAAGCTAACAACGGCTACATAACAAGAACGGCAATGTTCCAAAACAATTCTAAATTGGTTGCATTGTTTTGTAAGAAGTTGGACCCGAAACGTGAACACAAGAGGGCCAAAATCATACGTCTACAATTCTAGGCTAAAATTCTGCTTTCGAATTCGGGAAAAAAATTCGCGTCCACGTCAACTTGGTAGCTCACTGGAACGAATATAAACAAATAGAGTGCAGTTTAACACCTTTGGCGGTGTATACAAAGCATGCTAATGGCTGCCATCCTACCGCAGAGCAAATATAACAGATGCATAGGGGCTAACAGGTAGTATCCAGATAGATATAACCAACAAAACAACCACCTGGCACTACAGCTCTCTGCTTAAGCTAAGCATTGTGCATTGTCTAACTATATCTGCAGGCGGATATCGGGCAAAAATACGACATACTCTCTTAGTTCTTCCTAGTTCCGTACTGTTAATGTCCACTGGTAAATGTCATATAATACCGCTTAGTGAATACTAGAATAACTCATGATATAGAAATATATAAACTTTACGGCTTTTTCAATTTAATAGGTGTCAACATATAGCTTTATGCACCACTAACTGTTCCTGAATTTTCGAGCGTTGACCACATACGGGTTAATTCCAAATGAGTCAGAGCTCAAAGTGTCATAGAGGTGAGGAAAAGATTTGATGCACTGACCATTTGTTGTGTTGGAGAGGTCTTGCTGTGTTACTGCAGCTTCATTTGAACCACCTTCGCCCAAAGCATGCATTTCAAAGAGTAATGCTGGAAAACTGTGATTTAAAAATGAACAAGGATAAAGAAATTAAGTATACAGGAGAGGAAAGAGAAATTCTAAATTAAAAATCGCGTAATGTAACGAATCGATAATTCTGGGAAGAGGTCGACCAAACACTCCCACAGGAAAGCCTTGTCTATGTCCTATTTAACGGGAAACCCTAAATAATCGACTAGGTTTCCGCTGATGTTGAGTAGGAAAACTGCTTCTGAGATGGGATGTATGCTTAACACTTTTGAAAGACAAACCCCATTCAGGGCAGGTATTGCTTGAGAAACAAACTTTTTGTCTGCTAAATTATTGGAACTGATGTAAGGATATAGTATAAGACGCCACGAACACGTTGATGAATATGGACATGTAATGGTTGTCAAGTGTTATTCGCCGAAGAGGGTCCGAGATGTTTCCGGTCGGAGTCGCTTCGCCCCGCCTCTCGGCCAATCACACACGAGCGTCCCAAGATTGCCACCAAATGCTTAAGATACTGTATAGAAGTCAAGGCAAAAAATAAGGACCCCATCACAAATTACAGAAGAGTGAGTTACAGCGTTAGGTCTGCATCGATAAATCCATTTACCAGAAAGTTCACTGCCGAAAGCTGTTGGGTCAAGTTATTTTTTTCATTAAACAAATACTAAACATTATGAAAAAGGCAAATAAAACCAAGCATTCAATAACACAATGACGTTCTGTAACCAAGACAGGACTTTGAACCAGGCTATACTACTATCTTCGTCCTTCTCTTAGTCTTCTTAAACTCAAAGTATTACATCAGTTGTTTGCTTGCGCAGTAATAGTGCACAATTTAGGCCCATTGAATAAAAAATAAGTTATTGTTTAACTAGTTGCAAACGGTTAAAGAATAGAAGCACCAATTCATGCAGGTAGATATATTCTATATAAAACGAAGAGCCTAAACAATGGTATATTAAATATTGCGCTAAGTACTTGTATGTTCATTGTCCTTCAAGTCAGTGATTTGTTTTTAATATTGAGCGATTTAATTGGATTAGTAAGGGAAGCTTGCGAATGTTGTCAAGGTTTTCGGAAAAATTTTGTGATATTGCGAGCAGGGTCCATGAGAAGCGAGTGTTACCCCCGGAGGTTGCCCACTTCTGGATTGATATGCTCTTCCGTTTCTAGTAATTATGTAATGGCATCGACGGACTGCCAGCTATTCCCGCAATATGGTGTGCTGTCGCAAAAATTATGACACATTAAGAAGCGCTCGGCGAGCCGTTCAGTCGGTCATTGCCACCACCTGTCAGGCTGGATCCATGAAACACGCCTCGTGATTGTCGGTCACTTCACAAACGGCGTAGGGGATGCGGTGGACGGTAAAAGAGTTGATTATAGAATTTTTCGACAAAAGTTCGGCCAGCAAATATTTTACAACTGAATTCCGTCTCCGTCCCACATGCTACTGTCGCGAAGTGAATAATTCAGCCAATACACAAATTAATAGACGCAGCGGCAAAATAGCGATAAATTATGAATAAGACGTCGCATACAATGTGCAACGAGAAGACAACGACAAGCTTAATCGTATATCTTATGAAAAAAGAAACACAAGTGAATCCTAGGCATTCGTTGTGCAAAAATAGTCGCTAGCACTAGCTTGGCTTTAAGCTTAATATTCATCAAATGATTTAAGGAGCCATAATCGTAATAGCAAAAGAGTGGAAAGATGGACGAGTTCGCTCAAAATCTATCCTTTTCTATTTGAAACTTTAACACGAATATTTAAAATTTCAGTCAAATTCGTATGGAAGTGGAGTCACCGGGAAAAAAGAGGGGGAGGGAGGGGGAGGAAGAGAAGAGAGGGAGTGAAAAAAAGGGACGTGAACGAACGACGCGTTATTCTGAGAAAAATCATAGGCAAGTTGGTGATGGTGAAGATTTACGATTTTAGGGTTTTTTTGTGACCATAGGCACAGATTTCTTCTCCTGAGTATTTTTATTGTGCAGTGGCACCACGGGAAGTGTTTACGGTGATAGCCGGATAAAACCATGGCCTGATGCTTTGACATCGTCGTTGGACGGTGAGCTGATGCTACTTACTCGTATTATCCCTCTTTTCGCCCATTAAACGCAGTCCGAATTTAGCTAATTGTTAGCTTGGATGCATTTTTGGCGCATTACGGTAAACCCATAAGCTGAAGCAAAAACAGCTTAATCCCCAGGGTACTAAGAGCAAGAGGAAAAACTTTGCCTCGTAACATCTTTTGGTTGGTCGCTCATTTCAAAACTAGAAAAAAATCTAGCCAAAACGAAGATGATTTGATTCGGTGAGAAGTCATGGAAAACAAGCGTTTGACATTAGGTCTTTGCCAATTTTTCGTCTAACCACTGATATGCGTCATTGCTTTGGAACCACCTTGTTATTATTTCCTGTTTTTTTGTCTTTAATTTGTCAGTATACTCAGCATCGCTCTAGTGGGTCTATTTCAACAATATAAATAAAATGGTTAAGAATCACTGCTCATGGAGCTTGAGCGTTTCGTAATTTAATTTTTCTCATAATTCAATATAAATTTTTCATAATTTTTCATAATTAACTTCTCCTGCCTCGGTTTTACACTCTGTGAAACTCAGCAAACTCAAATTAAGTGAGGTGACTGTTTGATACAGCACTGTATTTGTTGACTAGTTAGTTGACCGTTGTCCTTGTGGACGTGTTGTATAGAGTAAACTGCATCCTTTACTCTGTTCTTTGGTGAGTTTTTTCTTTCCATTAGTGTTTTCTATACAGTTGTCACTTCGAAATTCTTCATTGCTATGCTTTCACCACCTACCGTATTCTGTTCCGTCTGTTCAGCCAGCTGGCCCCCGTAGTTAATGCGGCCTTCAGCCATGGTTTATGATACCTAAGCGTTACTCGTAAAGTTGTCAGCTATCGATCTGAACTCTAGAATAGAATATTTGATGACTTTTCACGGTAAACAACAATGATTTATACTGTACAATACCTAGCATTCGAATGCGTTATAAAAAATACAAAATGAAATTGCGAATATGAACTAGGGATTTATACTATCTGAATGAAGAGGGTACGTCTATACCAATAAGGAAACACACATAAGACGACGTTTTATTCCCTGCCCTACAAATAAAATAAAGCCTATCCAACCAATTTCGATTCTCGAACGATCTAGTGAAAGTTTAGCATTATTACGGAGTGTGCGATAAACGGCGACTCATTGGAAGAACGACGGCGAGTTGTAGTGCTTGCAATTCGGGATGAAGATGGATGGATTCGCGAGAATCCCCTTTAAGAGGATATTCTCCGCTGTTAGATTATTAACGCACTTTGTTATACAACAGTTAAATAAAAAGTGGATTCTGTAGAAAGTCTCTTGGTAGGAATTGCTTTTTTTGTTTTCGGTTTTCTATTTCTACTTCCTACAAAAAGAAAATTCTAAAATGTCGCTTAAGCAGGACTAAACATATCACGATAGCAACCAGCAAAATTCTTATTTAATTTGACGACATTCAGATGACGACGATCTTTCAACCTTTTAACCATCACGACTTTTCGGTGCAGGTTACTCAAGTGAAATTTAGAGTGGTAATGGCCAAGTTCAGTACTATTGAGGATAGTCTGAAAACCCATCTCATTCGAACTTCAAACACCTTCTCTACGTTGCATGCAGCTGCACAGAAAATTGTCAACCAAACATATACTATTCATTTTATTTTTTATATAACTTTACTTCAGATGTTATCAGGAATGCACCACTTCTTTCACCATGCTCATCTCCTCACATCATACGCTCACAAAGGTCCTCAAGTTTACTTGTGAGTTCAGCAGTACTTATCGAATTTGTCGTTATCGTTAGCGTTGTTGGATTCTATTTGGTTTGGTTTTTTTCTGGAGTTTTGCGAAAGTTCTGCTAGAGCGTACTCCAGCTCTTATGAACACTAAGGAACTTCCCCAGAGAAGTCTGTTACACCATTTTACATGGAAGATTTGGATGAAAGGCGTGGTCGGCCTGGAGCGCAGTCGAACCAGTGCCCATGGATTTATTATTACACATTATCCCTAATCACTACCTATATCACGCCGTTTCAGGATGTATAACGCGTGAAAATGTTCCTTAAAGGTGGGAAAACAACAAATGATACAATTTCATTTTCAAATTTAGTGCTGTTCAGCTATACGGTGGTTTGAAAGCGTTCATATTTGGTATTTGTGTGAATATTATTGTATTTGCGTTTTTTTTCATTTCCACAGGATTTGCTTATCAAAAGGATTTCAATTGCATCATATTAAACCATCTTTTTTTTTCAGATTATCAAAAGCCCGGGCCAAAGTTTAGAGTTATGCGGTGATTGTGATAGCCTGAGAATTCGTTGTGTTTTCTCCTCTGAGAAGAAGTTGTTCTAGGTCAGCCACATGCTGGTTATCCAACACCGGGTGGTATTTGATATCAACGACCTTCATAATGTTATAATGGATACATTTATTTGATCATACATCGTGCAGAGAAGAATACATGAAGTGTTATTATATTCAGAAGACCAACTTTCTATATACATCGACATGGATGATCGATATATTTATTTATATGTTGTTACGAAGAGCCCTTGTTGAGATAATGCGAGGTTGGTAAAAGTTGCAGTTGTTGTTGTTATTGTTGTTGTTGTTGTTGTTGTTGTTGTTGTTGTTGTTGTTGTTGTTGTTGCTGTTGTTGTTGTTGTTGTTGTTGTTGTTGTTGTTGTTGTTGTTGCTGTTGTTGTTGTTGTTGTTGTTGTTGTTGTTGTTGTTGTTGTTGTTGTTGTTGTTGTTGTTGTTGTTGTTGTTGTTGTTGTTGTTGTTGTTGTTGTTGTTGCTGTTGTTGTTGTTGTTGTTGTTGTTGTTGTTGTTGTTGTTGTTGTTGATGATGGCGTCGTTGATATTATTATCATTACATTATTATTATTATTATTATTATTATTATTATTATTATTATTATTATTATTATTATTGTTCGATGACTTACGTTTCTGCTATTTCTCCTTCCTCAGAGCCATGCTGTTGCGAGTAGGACTACCTGTGTTGTTCACAGCAAGTGCAGTTCGTAAGAACATATAGATAAATATGTTATCGTATTGGATGAACAAGCACTAACTAAAGCAGATCGTATCACAGCATCTCAAAAAAAGAAAAAAATTTTTGGAACTGGAAGGAGAGCAAGGGGAGAAACTGTGGAGAAAAAAAAATCATCTTAAGCAGGTTTAGAACTACAAAGTCAACGGTGAGTTACAATAGAGAACAGAACGGTGAGTTACAATAGAGAACAGACTGCTCATTGATAACGTAGCTTTTAGGGTTTTGACAGCTCCAGCCGTTGCTGAAATTTGGGCATAAGGAATCAGTTTCTCAGTAACAATGGTAATAATAGGAGCCCGATGACGCAGTCATGGTGATACTTTTCACCACTAGCTCGGTGGTTGTTCGACTCTACTTGAGGCTTAGCCAGCTAATGATCTTTCTGAAATCGAGAAAACGGTACTAGGCTTGTCTGGGAACAGTTAGTTCATTCTCTGGAATCCAAAGGGATACGTTCTAGCCCGTCCATCGTAGGTGTCTAGAAGGAATAGCCTGGACCAGTATTGAACGATATACATAAAAAAAGACGAAATCCTCAAGCACCATCCGAACTTACTCGTGAAATTTTTGTAGGCTTTCTTGGATTATGGACGCGAGGAAATGAAATGGTTACAAGATGTGCAAGATTCATATAGTGAACGTGAAGACTGGTCGTGTGAAATTTATAAAAAAAACTACTGATAGCCCTTGTAAACTGGTTTTTATTCCACCTTGGTATAAATAATAAATGAATTTTCTGATTGATCAGTTAACACAAAGTTGTTATAAAAGCTCTGTTTCAAGAACGTCGCGGCGAGTTCATCTTCATCAGAGTAGTGTTGATCTGAGTCTATTGTCCACAGCACTTCATTCTTGAGATGTAAATCTTCATAGTCGTGAAGAGTCGAATATGGTGAAGTAGAGCATCACTGGAATGAACTAACCTCACTAGCCGACTGATGACACCACTAATAGTTTCCATAAAGAATGTTAGCAGGTTACAGTCAGTTTCAGGAACCGTCTCCTGTGGAAGTGCACTGTCAAGTGAGATGACTTCATGCGCGCGGTGTACCATTCACGTGTGTTCTTCGTAGAAACGGAGAGCGAAGCTAATTTACAGAGTGGATGCAGATTTTCAATTGAAAAGTAACGCGTGATGTCCACCTAAGAAATGTTCGCTCATTCAAGAGTTCTCACTCATCTATAAAGTTTCAGCAGAAAGATGACTAATTGGGTATGCATCCGTGCGTCCTTGAATGATTTCAAGACTGACGTTTACACGCTCACAGCGACTCCGATGGAGCACTGAGAGATGTTGACTTCAAAATGACTTGGCGTGCTCACCAGTACTGATTCGATCTCTTTTGAATTCGTTAATCTATACAGGGTCTCATTGAAAATGGTTCAATTGAGAACGCCTACGACACGCATTGGCGATCCATTTGTGGAAAAAGACCCTCCTCCCTCATGAAATCTCCATAGCGTAGACACGATCATTCACCATCCCTCTCTCCATGTTGACGACATACATGTGGATCTTTAATAGCTCAAAAGACTGACTATTTATAAACCTCGGCATGAACAATCGATAAACTTATTTATATGTTCTTATCAAATGCCTTTATTGAGCTGATGCGAGGTTGGCAAAAAAATGTCGTTGTTGTTGTTGTTGGCCTTTTCGTTGTTGTTATTGTTAATAACTCAAAAGACCGACTTTCTATAAAGCTCTGCATAGATAGTTGATATATTTATTTATGTGATCTTGTAAACTGATCTTCTTTAGCTGATCCGAGGTTGGTATAGGTGTTCGTTGACGTTGTCGTTGTTGTTGGTGTTGTTGGTCGATGGCTGACGTTTCGGCGATTTCGTCTTCCTCACAGCTTGCACGTACTTTATATTAGAATACTTTAATTACTTGGTGGAAAAGGCTAAAGTATTAATGAAGATCAAAGTTTTAAGTAGATGGTGGGTTAGGATGCTACGGTCAAACTGAAAGGCTACTCACCGTTATGTAACGAGTGGGACTGGCCCACGCGTTGTTCACGTGGGGTCGCGAGCACGACATACCCCGGGGTCAAAATATCATTTTGAAATAGGGCGCCAAGTCACGTGTGATAGTGAGGCATTCGTCTTTCCGGTTCATCTTTGGATTTTTGTAATTTATCCAAAACGCTTCAAGAGTTTTGCGCGTTGATGTGAAACTTTAGCCTTTTACACCGAATAACTAAAGTATTCTAATATAAAATACGTCCAGGCTCTGAGGAAGGCGAAATCGCCGAAACGTCAGCCATCGACAAACAACACCAACAACAACGATAACGTCAACGAACACCTATACCAACCTCGGATCAGCTAAAGAAGATCAGTTGTTATTGTTGTTGTTGTTCGATGGCCGAGTGACCAACGTTTCGGCGATCTCCCCTTCCTCAGAGCCGTGATGTTGCGAATAGGCCTCTCGTTCGACAAGAACAACAACAACGACAACTTTTACCAACCATGTATCAGCTCAATAAGGGTAGTTCGTGACAACCTTTATTCCACCTGCTCATCCTTCACCTTTAACTATTTCTCACAAGCAGTAGATGTGTAGTACATGTCAACGAATTCCGTTGGTTCTATTACCAGCTGTAAAAGCGGTCCACAACTATAAGCTTTTTCCAAAAATCTGTGGTCGGCGACCTACGCAAAAAACTAGAAAATACTAGTGGAAATGAAATAAGAGGACAGGTAATCTCGGATAAAATTGCAGAATGGGAATGGGACTCGATTTGCTGCGGTAATACTGACAGCAATCCTCTTCTAAAGAACTGGTTTTTCCTGGAGAAACTCATCGCCGGAAACGAATGTCTCCTTACTACACTACACCAAGAGGTGGTGGACGGTGGCTAATAGATACTTCCGTAATCTTGTTCGCCATGTCGCTGTAAGATTACTGCCGTCTTGAAGTGAAGATTCTACTCAGCCATAAGATAGGAAAGATTTCTTCTCATTTCCTATATATTCCTTAGAGCACCGCGTATGGCGATAATATTCTGTAGAAATCCTACCTCTCATGTTCATAGTCGCATCACAGTGAAAAATAAGGTGACAAAATTAGAAAGAAAGATAAAATCATTGATTAGAAATCCTTACCAAACTTTCTTCATTCGTAGTACATCGTCATCTTTTTGAAGAGTATCAGTGAAGAAAGATCATGTTCAAAAAGCTCCGAAAATCGAAAAAAGATTGGACTGCTAATAAACCGTTAGGAAACCAGCTTCATCAAAATTCCTCTGTGCCCAGGCAACCAAATCTATTCCTATAACCACAATGATGATGAGATACAACCACAATGATGCTAAGATACTTGCAAAACTCCGAACAGCATGTGTCTGCGTTGGGGAACGACCGCGCTAATTACCCTTTCCGGGGAATAACGCGTTCACCACCACACCATTCGGGGAGAGATCGATAGAACTAGCTGAGAGACAGGCGAAACGAAGGATCCGCTTGGTGTGGTGGTGAACGCTTTAGCCTTCGGGACAGGGTAATAGCGCGTTCGTTCCTCACCGCAGACACCTGCGGTCTGGAGTTTTGCAAATGTCTCGGTATCGTTGTGGTTGTATTTTGCATAACACCTTGCCGTAAGTTGTAGTAGGCAGAAAATAAAAGATGATGAAATATTCGCAAAGCTTGGATCCCGTGATAGGTCGAACCACGATTGTCATTTCCGGAGGCTCACTTATCACACACTGCACCACAGAGGCCGTTTCTTTCAGGTAGTTTTCTATCTACCGATGCTATCAGCATTTCCGATCGATTCGGTCTGGTTAGGGATCCAAGTTTTGGGAATATCGCAGCATCATTGTAGTGGCATCTCACATCATACCGTGCCGTGAAAAATTAAAGTGGGCGGAAAATAAAAGGTTAAGATCGTGATTTCGACTAAAATCTTTTCCTATATTTATGTAATCACAGAATCTGCATCCTGAATTTTTTCTAGAACATTCCATAGTTTGGACAAAGAAGAGAACGAAAGCATTATTCAGAAGAAGAAGAAGTGTGATCTGTGTCCTGTGATTTCAGAGATATCGCTTATCCAATAAATCCAAAATTCCGCGCTTTCCCCTTGATTTCCAGTGCCTACTGAAAGTTGGGCCCCGCAGCGTTCTGATACAGAGCAAACCCTTTCAACTTTCCCATTTCACACCAACTAAATGCGCATAGTGCACGAAGTGTTTGGACCGTGTCTTCCGAATTATTGGGTTGTTAAGAAATCAACGTCGGATTTCGATCTATGCGTTTCAAGTGAATTATCGTAGCTCAGAATGGACTTTATGACCAAAATAAAAACTTAAATCTACACATTCTTTCCGACGACGTACACGTCTGCTTATACCGCCTGCTTAAAATTCTGGAGTTTTGAAGAGATAAAATTGTCGAAGGCAGCTCAGCTAGGTTTCTGAGCATTCCTCACACAGAAAAGTTGTCAAAGTGATTGATAAATGTAGGAGAGAGGTCTGATGAGCATGGTACATGAGGCAGAGTATCGTAATGCAGCTAGTTCAACCTACGCGGCTTCGGTAGTGAGAACTGTGTGTGCTCGTTATGACGGAGAAAAAATTGGTGCCTTTCTATTAATCAATTCGCTCGGCAACCGTTTTAGCTTCTAGATAATTTCGTTGATTTGTTGAACGTGCGTCTCCGCCGCAAATATTCTACCCAGATTCAAAAAGTGTTACAGACTATACCACCAACAAACTACAAAACGCTCAGAGTGTCTATCTTTTGGTGCAATTGCGGGTTTCGGAAGCTCAGCGGAGCCACTTATCCGGTAATCACCAGTTACCGCAAAGGATCCTTTTCTCGTCGCATGTCGCAGTACGGTCGAGAAAGTGGTTATTCTTATTGCACCTGAAAAACGCCAACGCTCCTCAATATGACGAATTCTTTAATTGCAATTCAATGTTTCTGACCTATATTTTTCGATCTTCTTCTAACAACCAATTATCTTTAGATGCCCTAAAACAGTTAGAATGAATTAGTGCCTTGGCCTGGAGGGTCAAAGTGATGCGCAATCCACTCAGTCAAACGCTTTCATAACTTCAGCGGAAAAACTCAGTACCTAAATTTTATCGCATGTGAGACAGCTTTTTTTTTGAAGCACTCGCCGTTTTGTTTTTATATTAAAATATCCAAAAACGGTTACCCCATTAAATGGTGCCGGTGACCCAGCAACGAAAACACATCAATATATGCACAAGAAGGCAGCAGAACGAAGAATCGTTGAAATTCGCGTTAAATAGCTGTTTCCAGTGTCAATGAAGCTGTACTTCCTCGAGATAGCTCTACAGGAAAAATCAGCCCTCCCCAAACCGAGGATGCGTTTGCCGCAGTGGTCGGAGGCGCCATGCAACACACACGTGGAATCGATCCCTGCGCCCGTGGCCCACCAAGCCTTCCATTCCTTCGGGGTCAGCCGGCATCAAACTTGTCTGGGAGGTTAGCAGCACTGGATCGATCCATCGGTGAGCCACCGCGAGTCATTGTAAGGGCCAGATATGCATTTAATCTCCTCTAAACGATGCTTAATGAAGTCGAATGCATGGCTCATCCCCCAGGGACTGATTAAAGCCAGGAGCCTTATTTACTATCCCCAAACTGTAATTCAATAGAGAATAAAGTTTCGTAACCTACTTCTTATTTACCACGAAACATTGCCTAAAAAGGGGACGGCTTACAGAGACGGTAACAGTGATTGAAATGCCAACGAACACTCCAGAACATCTGCTACTTCATAACCGCTTGTATGACCGTCAGTGTACAACGCAGGGTCGCATAATTTGCTCTAACAGTAGACATTGCTATCGCATTAGTTCGGGCATAGCGAATTTTTTTTGTAAAATTTTAAAAAAACTCGCAAATTCAAGAGGGAAGAAGTTGGAGGTTGGAGCAATTCGAAAAATCCAGGAATAGACTGCAGGAACGATCACATTTGACTCGCTCACTACCTCAGGCTAATTTTTTTGACCGGTTCAGAGTAAACACTCATCCATGTGAGGGTTTGTGCTGTTGAACCTAAACAATAACTGCAACGCCTATGTAGAAAAAAAACAGCGAGTATTGGAGAAGAGCCATTTGCTAAACGAATGAAGTTTACATAGGGAGATTTTTCTACTTCAGTTATGAAGGTTTCCCACTCGTTAAATCGCGTGCTAATTTGACCTTCCAACATCAGATGAAAGCGAAGCCGCTGGAGCGTCAACTAATACTGAACATATCTTTTCTTTTTACGGATCTCCCTAATATAAGGGATCCCGAAAACTGGTTAGTTGCGAGGCTACGTGGCGCGTCCCCAGGTGGCGGATAGGCGATTAACAGCGGACCAAAAAGTGACCTTTGCTTCCCTAAGACGCAGATGGATCCAGGGGATGGATTTCATGTTTCTGCTGAGCTGATTTGGCACATACTTTCAATATTTACGAGGCGTATTCATTCACGTGTGTGTGGGTGCGTTCTAGTTTATGCAGATTGTATTTTACGAGTCAATTCGGCCAAAAGCCTGAAATCAAGTGACGGGGAAGAATATGGGAGGCGCTTAGGAGCTGCATCTAATAATCGAGCTCCATGAACACTATGGGAGAGCCTGGCAAGCTACCCGTGAGTAAACCCAACCCCCACGTTTAGAGCCCAGCAAGCTATACATGGATATCAAAAAGAAAAAACAGTAAGACAACCGGCCCCCTTCCCCTGACCCCGAAAGAGCACCCAATTCGGCAGCGTTGGGTAGGACGAGTTGGGAAAGGCTGCTAAAATCTCAGGACCAAGCGAAGCTGCCTGGGTTGCAATGAACTAAGTTAACGATCTGTACATACAATGCGTGCACACTTGCATCCGATTCCTCGATAGAAGACCTGTTCGTGCAAACAAGAAGGGTAATTTGCGACGTCGTCAGCCTGGCCGAGACGAGACTACGCCACCCATTCAACGCCGTCTATGACACCGGAGAAGAACTGTTCCTCGGAACATAAGACAGTAGAGGAGTTGGCGTCGTCGGCGTTCTCCTCAATACGAGTTTGTCCATGGACATCGATTCATTCGAACAACTAACAGCTCAAATGGGACGTTTACGATTAGGGAAGAGGTGGATCAATACCGACTTTGACAATCTTCGTCGTTAACGCGTCGACATCAAGCTATGACGAAGAAGAAGTCGTAGCGTTCTATATGGACTTGGGGAATTTCTACAGAGAAGTCCACACATTCATCAAGGTCATCATTGGAGATTTCAACGCCAAGTTTGGACCAAGAAGATTGTCTGAAGAACGTCACATTTAAAACCCACGGATCACAATGATGCGAACAGGGTGAGCGGCTGTCTGAGTTTATCATGACGAGCAAGACCATCCATGGTAACTCGCAACTCCAGAAACCCCACCCGCAACGTTGGATATGGGGGTCTCCCGACGGAGAGTACCATAAGGAAATTACAACATCATAGTAACGAGGAATACGATAAGCTCATTCAACATCCTCACATTGGCGCTATGAAAGCTGAGAGTTCGAAAGTCACCAAGAAACGTCTGTCTCCAGAAACACTCGAGCTGATACGCCACCATGGAATCGTGCGAGCTACAGGCAACCGCGAACTAACGTCGGAATTTGCAATACAATGCAGACAGCCGATAAAAGAAAACCTTACAGACAGAAGAGCAACAGTAATAATCGAAGCTGCAGAAGCTGGGAAAAGCATCCGTAAAGTTCAGCGAAGCTTCGCCATTTACATGATTGCACTCCGACGCCCAGACGGTACAATTACAACATCCAGAAAGGCAATGGAGAAAATCATTCACGAATACTACTCTGATCTCTTCGATAGCCACGTCCACCTTCGGTCATACGAAATAAAGGGGATGGATATGTTGTACCACCGGTTCTCCCTTCCGAAATCCGACATGCCATTTCGTCGGTGAAAAATCGAACAGCACGAGGGCCGGACAGGATAGGATCAGAACATCTGAAGAACCTTCCGCCAGTCCTCGTAAACACACTGGCCCGGCCACTCACACGTTACCTGTCTGAATGCAAGGTCCCTACTCAGTGGAAGACCAGCAAGACCGTGTTATTGTTGAACAGTGGTGACCTACACGATATCGACAGCTATCGCCCAATCTGCTTCCTTTCTGTCGTCTATAAACTCTTCATTCGAGTCATCCTAAACAAGATTGACAGAACAATGGACGAAGGGCAGCCATCTGACAAAGCAGGGTTTCGAAAAGGATTTAGTACGTTGGACCACATCCACCCGATAAAAAGACTCATTGAAGTGTCGCGAGAGTACGAAAGACCGCTCTGCCTTACTTTCATCGATTTAAAGAAGGCCTTTGACTCTATTGAGACAGATGCAGTCATGGAAGCCCTTGATAGTCAAGGAGTCCCTTCTCAGTACATAACGATTCTTCGTGAGCTGTACAAAAACTTCACAACAAGATGTCACCATTCTACAACGATATTAACATTGACGTCAAAAGAGGGGTTAGGCAAGGCGATGCCATCTCGCCAAAATTATTTACGGTCACCCTCCAGAACGTCATGCGAGCATGGGAATGGGATACTACGGGAGTGAAAATCGATTGTCGGTAGTTACATCATCTTTACTTTGCTGATGACATCGTCATTATAACACCAAACATTAGCCAAACGGAAAGTATGCTTGCCGGTTTTGGTAGAGCCTGTGGAAAGATTGGTCTTCGACTAAATCTCACAAAAACGATGTTCATGAAGAACGGATGGGTTTCGTGTATGCCCCATTCACGTTTTAACGGAACGAATGTCTCCGAATGCTCCAGTTATGTCTATGTAGGTCGGGAAATCAATATGATGAACGACTTAGCTCCATAGTTGAGCAGAAGGAAACGAGCGACTTCGGGAGCTTTCAAGAGCATCGAGGATGTAGTGAAGAGAACAAAGAACGCCCGACTTCGTGTCCGTCTTTTCGATTCAACGGTACGTCCTGCGTTAACGCATGAGTCAGAAACCTGGGCGCTGCGTAGGTTGGACGAAAGATCACTCAGGGTTACTGAATGCGCATGAAAAGGACGATGCTAGGAGTATCCCGTATCACGCAAATAAGGGAAGGAATCCGAAGATCCGACCTGCTCCAACGACCAAAAATGAAAGACGCCATTCTATGCGTCAAACAGTCGAAGATAAGGTGGGCCGGACACGTAATGCGTGCGACTGACAACCGGTGGACATGAGCCGTTAGTAACTGGATTATTCGGGATGTGAAAAGCGCTGCAGCAAGACCACCGACCCGATGGTCAGAGTTCTTCACGAAAAGCCTAGAAGAACGATGTGATGCTGAACGAGTTCCTAGAGCGAGCAGAACCCACTGGGCTACTCTTGCACGCGACAAGGAAAAATGCTAGCTTTACGTCTTTTTTTAGACGTTTTTCCGACCCTCGCCTTAGTGTTTAAATCTCTGCTGATCACTTTAAAAATTTATGAACTTTGTGTAGAAATTATTCAAGTCCACATGGAACGCTTCGACTTCATCGTCATGGCTTATTGTCGGCGCGTAGACGACACGTAATCCCTAAGCATCGCGCTGTTTATTGTGCAATGAGATTTCAGTGTTTTTACCTAATTGACGTCATTTTGCGCAGTTACATAACTAGAAGTAAATTCTCAAGGTGGAGCGAAGTCATTTAAGTAGATAACATTCTTTTTGCCAGCAAGTGCTATGTAATGCTCGAAAAATTATGCAATGACAAGTGCTAGAATAAGAGTTTTACTCTATCTGTTATCTACCATTGTTTATGAATGACTTGGGCTAACTTATTCATTGAGAACGAAGAAGGTCGCTTTGAATTTCACAAAAAGAAGAGGTTTTCAATGCCACTTAAGTACACTCACAAGCTTTTTTAATCACAACTTACTTACCACACTCACAAGCTTAATGCTGGTTTTCGGAATCGTAGTGCAGTTGTTCCAGTCTAGATGAGAACACTTATTTGTTTGCTTATAGGGTGGTAATGAATCCGAAGAGATTCCTCTGGCGCTCAACACGCAAATTAGCAGTTCTGCTGGATGTACACCTTCACAGGATTGTGTTTACCAGCACCTAGTCCCCAATAGCTCTGAGTTAGTTGTTGTGTCTTCAATCTCTTTTCTTAGTTTGGTCAAATACTTGGTAACTGATGTTTAGGTGTAGTACGTAATTTCAGTAGAACAAACTTTTCATGGTGGGAGTAACTCAACAATCAAAATCGTCCAGAAATTTGGATTATGTTCTTGGGGTTCGTTAAATATCTGTAACTGCTTTCGTTATACAGTAGTTCCTTAACTTGGTTTTATTTACGACGTGTTTACCTGGTCTCTACAGTCACGAATTTATTCAAGTAGTAGCCAAGAAAGCTGTGCAGTTCATATTTCGCTAGTACGGTTTGGAGTGAATTGCCTTACTGAAAATTATTCAGGAGGCTACAGCCAAGCATGTCAGGACTTTGTATTGCAAGATGGGTACTATGGTGCCCTTTACGTTCTCCTTTCCCACAAGATGCGGTCCTTCATCACACATACGCGTATGTGCTGAGTATGTGGATAACTCATTAAAGAGCAAGCCTGTTGAGCGTTGTCCGAATCACTTGGCAAAGGATTGTGAGTGTCTTAACTGCTACATACAATGATATGAAAAGAAAAACCATTTTGTTTTTTCAGTCAGTGTTATGAAGATGAATTTCGTGAGATGTGACCATACGCAGACTGAATATCTCGATTCCAATGAGAATTATGCGCTGCGTATTCCTGTGTGTCAGACGACTGCTTTCATGTTCACATGCTTCAGCTCCTGTGCTGGTGGCATCAACCGTCGTCCACTTCAGCTCACCTTCCCGCTTAAAGGAGTGTAAGTTCTCATCCCATCATTTCCAAATTAATTTGAGACATAATGTCGCCAAGATATTCTGACTGGGGGCTAAACCGTCCATTGTGTAAGTGGTTTCGTTGGTCCTATTTATGACGAAAGATATGTAAACTGTTTATTTTTGTGGGAATTTCTTCGTGACTTTGCTTAACTTAGACCCTATATTTTATCACCGCTTTCTCACGCTTTTGTTAACTCACTGAAGGTCAGCAATGTGGACACTAGTTCATCTTAAATTTCTACTGCATACATAAATGTGACGTTTCCAAAAGCAATACCTTGCTGGACATTTTTTATATAGGAGTAATGTTTGGATTAGTGGTCCAACACTCTTAACATTAATTTGTTGCAGAGATGAAAGGCGAGTGGAGACGGTGAGGATTCCTTTCAAAGTTTGTTCCATCCCTTCACGCGATGCATCCACGGACGATGAAAGATTCTTCGAACATGATGTTGGAATAGTGCCTAATATTGAGAACGCTTGGTTTTCTTTTCTGTTTAAAAAGTTCACGTTCATCAACATTATATTGTTTTCGTATCATTTTAAATCTGAGGAAAGAAAATGAAGCCTACGGAGACGTCATAACTTTTAATTTCTAATGCCGACCTTCATTTAGCCTTAGCGTAGATAATTATTGCCCGGATCTACTATCAAGCCTAGATGAGATTGTCTTTAATTGTAGCTGACATTTCGGCACTACTATCACCTTCCTTAAAACTACGATCATTAAAGGCGAATGTCCAGAGCAGTTATTTCGTGCGATTGTCTCTGTCTTTTCACAATTACGCTGTTACAGACTTTAGGAAATGCTTTGGGAAATGTTTAGGAGCATTGTCTCATTCAAACCTCTCTGCGAAACCCCGTCTTATATCGTGTAGGATCTACTTATGCAAAAGAAGTGCAAAAAGGCTTGCTAGCGATAATCTCCTAGCCATTCGTTCGGTCAATTCGACATTCATCTATCGAACTGTGCTCTTTTTGCTTTTAGCAGATGGATACGATTGCTTGTTTCTGAATTTTCAGCCTTTCTCACGTCAAGTAGTTTGTGGACTAAAAGCTTTTATCGTCGCCTTCACTGCTTTGTCGTTGCTGATTGCTGATGGGCTCACTAGGCCTTCAATGATATTAGGGCTCCTATCTCAGGTTGAAAGTAAAAACTCTTCGAGTTACTTATGGAAGCCCTTCTATGATCAACGCTTAGCTGACATTTAGAAGTTCAGCTATTGCTTTATGTTTATGTATAAGCTTATGAAGCGAAATGACGCAATTTTCATGATATAAGGTCATCATTTCAGTCAGCCCAACTCTGTAAACCAGGTTTGAGAGAAAGTGGATCGTGCGTAAAACTACGCATGGAGAAAATATTCGTTACACAAATTGTTTGCAATTTTCGTGATAACCAGAACGGCCACTATTTTCACTTCAGCGTAATAGCAGCTGTCAAGAAGTAGTTATTGCATTAAACGAACTTATCGTTTTTTAGGAATATGTCACATGATTCCTGGAGTCATTGACGTAATATCTCTATCGTACTTCTATCTACCTCCACTTAGCACTCGTTTATTCAAGAAGCGCATTTGCGCCGCATGCGCTTCTCACTCGTCACTCACACAATAAAATATTTTTGTCTAGGAAAGGCTGTGCCTCTTGTGAGATTTCGGGATGAAAATCCTTCAAACAAAGAGAACATAGCTTGGCTCATGACAGCGTCGTTGTTGCTGATTAAATATTGGCCTTTCATTTCTACAAAACGATCATTACCTGCTCAGGTCAAGTGATTCGACGTGAGAGGCTTCAGAGAGCTGGTAATGCTAAAATCAAACGTGTCGTTTTCGAAGAGCACTCTGTTGGCCCTAGCTATCAAATCGAATTTCATGTAGGTTTGCTTTCTCTCACAGCGAGAAGCTTCAGTTAATGTACTAGTTCATAGTGTTTTCTTTGCACATTTTTTGTTAACACTTTCATATCATTGTAGTTGAACGACCCAGAAAAAGCGTGTAAATGCCTTTGGTTCCTACTGAACGAGGAGAAATTTGATCAGTTGATTTGCATGGAGATAGAGGAAAATCCATTCCGCGATATCTGTGTGGTAACACGCGGCACTCTTATCAAGGCGTACGTAATTTTAGTGATTAGACTTTATGTTTTTCTTTCAAATATTCTCGTAAAACCTCAACAGGCAACTGTCGGAATGAAATTCCAAGTCCGGCAGTTTTGTGACTACTTTCCATCTCTTTATGTTTAGGTGGCTCACTAAACGAAGCATAGGACTTGCTTCGCATGCTGATAAATTTGAATCGCACGCGATCTTCACGCTCGGTGATCTCGCTAGTGTTTATCGCCATGACGTCAGTGAACTCACTATTAATATCTTTTTACTCTGCTGTAATGTTTGCCGCTTTTTATACACTTCAGAATATCAGTACTAGTTACTGTATTATTCCTATCCGAAGATACGAGGTTCTTGCTGTCTACGCGCGCTTTAACTAACGACTTTCCTGCTGATGACTTCAAAACAAGCATGCTTGTTTATTTATGAGTGAATGGAGGTTTTTGTTCATGAAATGGTTTTAGACATTTGCTCGTCTTGGCTTCGATCCCGATCGGTGTGCCGTCTTAAACAAAGCCTTTAGCGATTGGTATCGCATGTATAGGTCAGAGATCTGTGTTATTCTTGTTATCTTTGACAAGCTGACGTCCGTAAGTGGTGGACAAGAAAAGCACATCTTTTAATGCCAGAAAATCCTCGAATTCGTTCTTATAATTTCTGCTGATTCCAGAGCTATTTTAACAGGAAGCGCGAAATGAACAGTGGTCACAGGCATTACCCTCAAACTCCGCGAGATCATTCAATCGTTCACGGCGTTTGATATAGATTGCAATTCGAAGTGGCTTACCTCTGTTTTTAGCGATGTTCCGATCCATTTGTGTTTGTGTTGAATTTGTCATTTGTGCAGGTTCAATAGTTCTTGTACGGAAATTCTTCGTACCCTTGTAGGCACACGTTTTTAGTTGCATCATTGATTTTTAAAGAACTTTGTTTGTATTTCTAAAGCGAAATGAAACCCTTTGGGCATTTCACATACGATGATGAATTTTTGGTGAACATCTCAACAAGCCGATAAAGAATGCAGCTTTTGGCGGTGATCAACCCCTTACGGATGCGCCATGCATTCAACTTCATTAGGTATCGTTGGAGTTGACTGAATGCATGTCTGGCCTTTACAATGACTCGAGGTGCCTCCCGATGTACTGAGCCAGTGCTGCTATCCTCCCAGACAAATCTGGTACCAATTTGTCGACCCCGGAGGGATGGAAGACTTTTGTGGGCCATGGGCGCTGGGATCAATTCTACGTGTGCGTTGCAGTGCGCCTCCGACCACTGCACTACACGCGCAACAAGCTGTTAGAGGCAGCTTCACCCTACCCTTTCTTCAATTTTTTTCTGTACAGGTTGACTGCTGATCTTTCATCCCACTTTTTTTGCGTTTTGCAACCAGTATGGTCTACAAAGCAAATGTCATCTTAGGATGGAACAGGGTTAGTTTTGGAATGGGGCTTGCAGCAACTGCCATTCTTCACTGTAGACAATCTGAAAACCTGACATCAGGTTCTTAACACATAGGCTTAGACTCTTGCGATTTCCATTCATGCGCAGAGTTCAACCAACTCTATCTCAGCTGCAAATCATTGTTAACTGTGCTGAAGCAGTAAGTGAATCACATGTATCGCCTGCCGTCCAACTGATCATCGAGTTACTCGAGCGGGCAGCAGTAAATCTTCCATTTTTCCTTGTCGCCTACAAAGAAAGTAGTCCAATGGGTTCTGCTCTCTCGAGGGACTCGTTAAGCAGAATGTTTTTCTTCAAACGTTTTCATGAAGAACTCTCAGCATCGGATAACTGGCCTTGCTGTTCTGCGTCTGAAACACTAGCAGGAATCCAGTCACTGACAGCTTCTTTCCACCGGCCGTCGTTCAGAAACACTACGTGTCCGGTCCACCTTATTTTCGACAATTTGACATGCAGCAAAGGGTCTTTGCTCGTTGGTCGTTGACCTAAGCTGGGCTTTGGATCTCTTTTATCACTTGGTGAGACAGGATAGTCCAAGCACCGTTACTTCCACCGCGCATTCCATAACATTGAGTGGTCTTCCCTTCTGACAGTGTAGCAATAAGGTTTCAGAGATAAACACCCGAGTGTAGGAAAAATCGTGGAGCCAAAAAAAGTGGGAACGGAGTTGGGAGTTCTTCGTTCTTCACACTACATCTTCGAGGTTCTCGAAATTTCTCCAAACACCTCACTTCCTTTTGCTCAGATCCGGAGCTAACCTATTCACCGCGTTGTTCTCCTAGCCTAGATAGACGTAGCTGGAGCATTTAGAGAGTTTCATTTCAGTGAGCGTGAAAAAAGACATAAGAAACCAATCGTTTTCTCTTCAATATCGTATATGTGATATTTAGGCGAAGGGCAATCTTTCCACAAATGCTATCAAAGTCGGCTAGCATTTGTTCCGCCTGACTAATGCCTTGATATTATAGAGGCAATGTCACCAGCAAATCGAAGATGCTGTAATTGTCGACGATCGAATTTTTGACGTCGATATTAATAACGTCGTAGAATGGTGATATCTTGGTTGTCAAATTTTTTGTACAACTCACGAAGAATCTTCATGTACTGAGTAGCGCGCTACTGACTATCAAGGGCTCCCATGAGTGCTTCTATCTCAGTTGAGTCAACGGCCTTCTTTAAATCGTTGAGGGTGAGACAGAGCGGTCTTTTGTACTCTCGCGATACTTCAGTTAGTATTGTTATCGTGTGGATGTGGTCCATCGTACCAAATCCTTTTCGAAACCCTGCTTGCTCAGATGACGACTGCCCTTCGTCCAGTGTTCTGCCAATCTCGTTTAGAAAGACACGAGTGAAAAATTTGTGGACAAAAGAGAGCAACCAGATTGGGCAACAGTTGCCGATATCGTGGAGGCCACTCTTTTTGAACAACAACACAGTCCTAGTGGTTTTCTATTGAATAGGAAGCTGGCATTCTGACGGGTAACGTATGAAGAGCCGAGCGAGCCGGTGTGTTGATGAGGACTGGTGGGAGTTTGTTCAGGCGTTCCCATCTTATCCTCTTGACGTAAGATGTTACCTAGGTTGCAAAAAACACGTGCAATCTGTGGCATTCGCCTTTGAGAAAATTGGCAGTAGTATTATCGGGTTCTGGAGCTGTGCTTTTCTTCATGCTTTCTATCACAGCCCGAAGTACGGCAGAAAGTAACCGCAGGACGTGCACATATTCGGCTGTCCGATCCGTTCTTCCTACTTTCCTGTTCCTTTTACTTGTATACAGCTTTTTAAAGGTCTTCGACCATGAATTCATATTTAGTCGTAGTTTTCTTAGCACTCAGTAGTGATGTTCACGTCAACTCGCCTTGCATTGCTAATAACTTGGATATTTTACACTTCTTTCAAATCGACCTCGTTAGAAAAATGCACGTGAGAACTCGTTAAGTGTAGTCATGGTCTCGAAGTTCAAATGAGATTCAGAGGTTTGCTCATATTTCAGCGCTAGTGTGATTGTATTTCACATCATTTTCTGTACTATTGTTAAGACGTTTTGATTTTTTAGCAATATGGTTTGGTGGAAGAACACAGGCCTTACCGATTGTATACTCGTGCATATCGTTTGTTCTAGCAAAGACTCTTCGACGATTGAATTCACATTTGGTACGGTCAGGATAAGATCTGAACGCCTGAACAAACTTCCACCAGTCCTCATCAACACATTGGCTCGGCTGTTCATACGTTACCTGTCAGAATGCCAGGTTCCTATTCAACAGAAAACTAGTAGGACTGTGTTATTGTTTAAAAAGGGAGGCGTCCACGATATCGGCAGCAATCGTCCAATTTAATTGGCATCTGTCATCTATAGAAACTCTTCACTTAAGTCATCCTAGAGAGGGATGACAGAACACTGAACAATGGACGTGGTGGATAACACCCATGCAGTAGCAAGACTCATAGTAGTATCGCGAAGGTTCAAGAGACCGCTCTAGTTCTCTTTCATCGATTTATGGAAAGATTCTGAGTCTGTTAAGATAGAAGCCGAAGTGATGAAAGCCTAGAGGGCCACTGCCTCCTCACTCGGTGCATTAAGATTCTTCACGAGCTATATAAAACTGCCTCGCCAAAATATCACCATTCTACAACGATATTATCATAGACCTCAAGAGAGGGGATAGGCAAGGCGATACCATCTCGCCAAAATGATTTTCCCCCACCCACCAGAACACCATGCGAACACTGGAATGGGATAATGTCGGAGTGAAAGCCGATGTTCGACAATTACACCATCTTCATTTTGCTGATGACATCGTCATTATAACACCAAACATTAGCGAAGCGAAACGTATGCCTACCAACTTTGATAGAGCCTGTGGAAAGATTGGTCTTCGACTAAATCCCACAAAAACGAGGTTCGTGAGGAACGGAACGATTATGTACGCCCCATTCAAGCTCAACAGAATAAATATCTCCGAAAAATATCTCCTTGTGGATCAGAGATTTGCCACATGCGGCTTTGATACCAGGACGGTGGTGGATCCTGGTATTGGTTTACTCTTAGCTAGGCTTCCTGACAGAAACGCCGAACTGCTTCTCAGCTAGGAGGTCGTGGCGGGTGGATGAATCACCCCGCGGTCCGTCGCAGTCCGACACCCAAGAACACCTCAAAGCCACGATGAGCCGGTGAACCGTTGGGAGGTTAGCCGCACTATTAGAAAGATATCAAGCTTTGTTCATACATGAAATGCGTTGATTCTGAGAAATCCTTTCCAGGAAAGTTTTAGGGAGATGCGTCTAACAAAAGGAATACCAACTTATCTGCTTTTCCTTTTGAATGCTGCATACTTCGCTTAAAGAAAGCTTTATTAAGAATTCCCACAAAATTCTCGATAACAAGAGAGTATGTTCTTGGAAAGGCACAGAAAGGTGGGTTTAGTTCAGATCATTCATTCATCAAATATTACCGGCACGACTAGGTGAACAGGTGTTTGAGTTGTTAGAGCTGAAATGAACAAAGATTGACAACGAGGAAGCGAAAAGATTTCTCTCATGAAAACAGCACATATTCACTCAGTTGCTGAAGACCTATTTTCATTTCATCTTGCCTTAAATAGTCAGTATTTTGCTGCATTGTTAAACATACACAAGACTAGATACTAGAAAACTTGCATATTACAGGATTTCTATTCGGCTGACATTCGGACCACATCGCCTTCTTCGGTGCACCGGTGGCTCGATTCGCGTGTCGATTGCAGTTGTTCTCCGCGACCCGTGGAGTCTTGTTGGTGACATCGAGCCGCGTCTGCTGGAGCGAAACATCGTACGAATGAAACAACCTCATCGATAATGTCCTTTTATACAAGATGATTTCCTAGTGATTAGCGGTCGGTGATTATCTGATTTTGTGAAAACAAACTGCCCTGAAGCATTCGGAATCACGGTAGTTTACAGATATTCATGTACGTTGATAAATGCTGACGACAATGCAATCAATATTTGATGTTAGCAGAAATCTAGACAAGGACGAAATGCTGATCGGTTATGAAACCAGACTTTTGATTTTGACACTGTCAACATATCTGATCTATCACACAAACTGTCATGGTTCCAGTTGTTTTTCGGAAAAATCTGCTCTAAGAGCAACTCACACGAAGAACATTTTTGTTCGATAAGAGGGCAAGCATGTCTTAGTCATATCTTATTTATTTTTATTTCACATGGCCAGTCATCATGTCTACTGTGCGGATCGCAGCACTTCCTGCATTCGATCCGTTCTCCTCGAATTCATCGTCCACAAGACCTTCAACCATTTCGCGTATTGCTCTGGCTGCTACTTGGCGATTTCGCCTTCTTTATGAATGTCGTAGCAAAAGTGCCGACAAGTCGATCTCTCCTTTATAAACTCACCAAGTCTTCAAGTTCTCAAGGACTCTTTCCAGCTACTGAATTACATGCACACACATAGAAATTTATTTCTGCTATGTTGACACCAGCCATCCGAAGTTTTGCAAATATCTCATCATCGCTATGGTCACATTTAATCACACTCAGCACGTTGTCGATGATTTCAACAGCGATATTGTTACTGTTTAATGTTCTTCATTTTACTGTTTCTTCCCACTACAATTTTCGTATGACTTAACGAAATAAAGAGCATATGGCTAATGTTACCAGACAAACGAACAATCTGAAGAGCGCCAATTGCATAAAGCGACAGGCATTGACGACTACACAGTGAGGTCGACTGAGAGGATGGAAGAGCTGTGGAAAGAACTGAATTAAAGAGATAGGCGATGTGCGCCGATTTTTAGTTTCCCAGAGAGTCTAACTAACGGTCGAACTCGAGAATTCCTGTTCATCTTTTTGAATCCAAAGTTCTTGTGCTCCACATCATCTACACAGCATTCAAGAGTTGTTTTCGAAGATTAATTCGTCCAATCCACGTCGAGAAATTTGTGCAGCTGAAATCATAGGAACAGGTTGAAGTTTTGGTACGTAAATATATGTCCTAAGTGGAAGATCAATTGATAATTCCTAAGACCGACTTTCTGCTAACCGGCGAGGTTAACAGAAAGTCGGTCTTAGGGAATTCCTATGTGAAATGCCAGCAGAAGATTCCCGACAAGTAAAAGAAGTCTTGTCACTACGACAAAAGATTTTCTTAGCTAGACAAACGATATTCTTTCTCCGTCGCTGACTGAAACCCCGAGTCGTGCCGAACTTCATCAAACGAAAACGACTACATGGTGTATACGGCCTACCAAGGAACAGCCAACTAGTACTAGACATCGAAACGCGACTACTACGCGCCTCTCTTCTATGCAAACAGGATACCATGTACGCGCAATTGAAGAAGTGCAAGTCGAAGGAATCTTACTGTGTTCAGTATTTGCAGGATTCCCTTTGGAGGAGAGTAGTGAGTGGGTCAATTTTTGATTTGCGATTCTATTAGGTCGAATGCTAAAGCAACCTTAAGCAGAAAGTTTCAAAACTTACTAGATCATTCGCAAAAAATCAGCTTCAAATAAACAAAGCAAAATCGCTTACGAAAGCACTACCACCAAAAAATGTTGCCGATAACGTGCCTGAAAAGTCAAGGGCCACCGTGTTAGGAGCTATAACTCTCCCCGATGACGCGCGCTCCTTATTAGAATTGGGTCCAAGTTTCTCACCAGCGCAACACCTTGCGTAGGATCGCGTGCAGCGTGCACGAGCTCCAAGATCGACTCCGTAGCAACGCTAGAATTGATACGACCACCTCCATTTCCTCGGTTATTCTTTAGACAGCAAGACCCATACGACGGAGTCGATGTAAAATTTCGCATTCAAAGTCCTTAACAAATATCGCACGAGAAAGTTTAGTTCGAACCTTACACCTGCGCAAAAATCTGGTATGGGACAGGTTCAAGAACTAATAAAATCAAAGACTATTAGGCTATCAGTTTTGATAAGAGTGGAGAGTTTGTAGTAATTCCTCGCCAGTTAGATGTCGATATAATCCGACCCCCTCCGCCTTTAAAGTAAGACCCATCATCAGTTGTGTAGACGGGCCTACGGATAGAATTGCTTGGTTTATGAATCAAATTCTCAACCAGTTGCTTAAGCACATACCATCCCATCCCACGAACACCCAAATGTTCCCAGATCGTCTGCGTAACGCACGTCCCAAAAGCGCGTACGCTATGGAGTCGTTCGAAGTTACCGCCCTTTACACTAACGTGTCGAAGGACTCCGCAATGCAAGCCAACCGCGAGTTTCTTCAGCAACACGAAGGAGCAATTAACATGTATGGCTTCAAGATAGAGCAGTTGATAGCACTCTTAAAAGAATGCTTGAGCTGCTCAATCTTCAGATGGTCCGGAAAGTAGTACGCTCAAATAAGAGGGTTTGCAATGGGACAACGACTGGCGTCAACACTTGCCGCTGCCTTTATGTCTAAAGTGGAAGCACCAGTAATCGATCTCAGGCCATTAATCTACTGTAGGTCAGCTGTTGTATCCTAATAAATTCTATAGTAACAACCTTGTGTTTGCTTATTGAAGAAAAACATCGAGTTATCAATCAATGCCGAGGTTAACAGAAAGTCGGTCTTGGGAATTTCGATCAACTAATAGTTCATACAAAAAGAACAGAAGTTGACAGGTAGAGGAAAAAGTGGTTCCAATCAACAACGAACGAAAAGGGCTTCCACAAAACACGTATCATGTAGTCACATGCGTTCAACGGCGATACAAACTATCCATATCTGTAGCTTGAGTTTCCTTAATGTTGTAAAGTTCATGAGTCATGAACTCGTATGAAAGGGAGAATCGATGAACCAACAAATCGACGAAAATAGTTAAGCTGTCATCAAGCGCGCTTATACATTTAGGACGATACGAATTGCATGCATTTCGTTTGTTTTTTCGGCTATTTGCTTTTTCGCAGAAAATGACTGTCCGTCGAAAGCTCTTGAATGGTCATCGGAAGAAAGTTATGTTCTACATTTTATTACTTAAAAAATCGGCGGAAGTTCAAGACAAGTTCTACACGCCAAATTTTCAAACATTTAAATTGCCACTTACAATGTCTAGCTGGAATATGCAGCTCAGATTTTCGAAAGCTATCACATATACGGGATCCAGGAAATGCGCATCAATAGCGAAGCACAGACGGGCCCATGACATAATGAGAACAGACAGCAGATGACAGATGCACAAAAAAAAATGGAGTGGAATCCGAGAGAATGGAACCGTATTCTTCGAAGAGCACCCAAACGATGGTCCGACGTGTTCGTGGCTAACGTCAAGCATCTGTGTTCGTAGATGGAAACGCTTTAGGGAATTCGGAATAAGCCTCGCGGACGTCACTATAGAGAACTTCTCTTTGGGAAAGTTCTCTATCTTTCTATATAATAACATTTAATGTCCATATATGGCCGCCTCACAGTCGCACATCAAACACCGTAATGTAACTTTTATAATCTACTCGGTCTATTATGTTCAATGTTTCAGGCACAGCAGCGATTCAGGTTTGACTCCAGTAGCACACCAACGATGGCTTATCCGAAGGAGGAGGAGTAACAGTGGAACAGTTTACTACTTTCTTGCGAAACAACGAAGCTAATGACGTTGATATTTCAGGCACTTAGGTACAGTCTACTGCAGTCCAGGATCGACGATCCAGATTGTCCCGCGGTTGCATACGCACGCGGCTCTAGCAGCCAATATAAGCCAGGTGCCTTCGACGGCGGAGACCTACCATCACTCACCTCACCCCGATGGGTAGCGCGGATAATCCGCTCCTCACAACATTATTCATTGTCACTCTCAATCACCACAATTCATTCACAGTCATACTCACTCATTCTTATCCATTCACATTCATCCTTCAGTAATCACAAGATTATTGTATCTAGTTTCTTAGTTTGTTTACGGTGCAATGTCAGTAGTGGCGGGTGTTTCCAAATGCGTTATGTTTGCAACGCTATCGGTGGCATGTACCATTTTTCCCGCAATGTACGCCATGCGTACAAGGCCGCTGAGCGGCAAACCTATGCTGTGTATTCTGTTAAGCCGCTATAGGCTTATCAGTTTCCAGCCATTATCATACTGGCCCTTGACTCTTAGGCAATGGTGGCACCCATAGATGCTCAAACTTCACGTTGCTGACATAGCGTTATCGACGACCAGCCGCCTGACTATGTTCCGTAGATGACTCATCACTTACTGTCCTCATTGATCCACTAAAATGCACCTCATCGTTATAATGTTGAAATCTCAGCTCAGCCGAAAATACGGCCCGTCTGTAACCCTCTCCACCTCAGCATACTGTCTCGCTCTCCGTCTCAGCGTACAGTCTCCTTTCTCCGCCCCCCAGCATACTGTCTCCCTCAGCCGCCGCGCTGGTCGCGGATAGACGCGACGCGGCGTCGCTCACGGCTAACCAACAGTTACTTCTTGGTAATTGTTCATTATTACTATTAATGTAATTGTGTTAATTACTTATTAATGGTATAATAATATTCGAATGCCATTATCTCATTGTTAGCCTCACTTCACTACTAGCCTTCGCACCTCATAGCTTTAACTGACGTCATTCCTCTACCATTACTTCTCCATCGTTACTATTATGTTATTAATGTTATATTTGTGTATTAAAGGTTTAATTACCCAAGTTTGAGGCTGGTAGATCAACACAACAGCTAAAAGACCCGCGTGGCTAATATTCTACACAAACCGAACCGCTAGTAACCGCCGCTAAATAACCGTTACAGTCACATGTTCAAATCAGACCATGACCGCGGACCTCGATTGCGCGATAGAGACACGAGTGGAAGTTACGCTGTGCCCCACACCACCAGTAAAGATGAGATATGCAAGTAAGTAATGAAATAGGGGAGCAAGGGGAACTCGAACCGTTAGTAGTTCCGACAAGGTAGGAACCGACATTTTGCATAAAAAAACAAGTCTGTTGCTACGATGTGACTCTAATGATTCTGGACACACAGGAATCCAACTCTTCAGTTATGGTACTCCACTTAAAACGTAAACTGAGGTGCAAACACATTACGAGAACGAAGGACTTTTCTCTGCAAAGCCATGTGCGTAGTTTCAAAAGAAAAAGAAAAGAAAGGAAAAATAAGAAGCATACTGATAGCAGTGAATGAGCACCAGAGAAACTCCACTAAACACAAATACTTTGAGCTATCAAATCCCTGATTAAAAAAAAGAGGAATAGAAGAACAAAACGACACGTCAAGAAAACGTGCCGAATTTCGCAACCAAACATTTAGAATCAAACATATTTTTACTAAGCGCACCACTAGAAACAGTGAAATCTGTAGAAATAAAATTCGTGAAAAAAAATCAAACTCCCGATGCCGATAAACACCAGTGGAAAATTTACACGTCTTCTGATCAATTAATTGACTTGAATACAGCAATTCCTAATTGGACGGCAACAGTGGATTTTCTAGGATAAGAACGAACGACCCGCCACGAAGAAACACCTTTGAAATGATACGGTTATTTGGAACAGTTTTGCCCTAAATCACTTAAGTAAGACAGCTAACACGGAGCTTCGCAAACAATGGTAACCGGGAACTTTTGGTGTATTTTAACACTATTACTTCAAAAACGTCGCAATGACAGAACGGATTACTGCTCCTTTAGGCACGGAAATGGCAAACTCTCGCAAATCAGTCCACATTGAAAAGACAAAAATAGAAACACCTGCCAATTGAAAGCCCATATCGAAATAGTTAATTTAGATGTAATCTTTCGACGCACCATACTGCAACTGCCAGTGATACATCATAAGATCTATAATAAAGGATAACGCTCTGCATTTACCAATCCCTGAGGGATGCGCATACATTACACTTCATCGAACAACGTTAGAAGTAATTGATTGTATATCTGGTCCATAAAACGACTCGCAGTGGCTTACTGATGTATCTAATCAGTGGTGCTATCCTCCGAGACAAGACTGGTACCAATTCACCAGTGGAACTCAGTGGGATGGATGGCTCTAGGAGTCTGGGGCGCAAGATCGAGCCCATGTGTATTGCAGGACACCTGTAACCACTGCGCTACATGCGCTCCCTACATAAGAGCAAGCTATATGACATAAAGGAAAAACACCTTGAAGGTTAATGAACATATTTTTTGCAAGCCCGTTTAGAAATGTGGCAGACGATGCCGAAAACACAAGGTGAAAACCGGATTTTGATAAAGACTGGGACGTAACCTTGTTAACTCTGCGATTGCGAGCAAGTAAGATATTTTTCTGGAAAAAAAGCACCACACTTCTAAATTTCTTCCCATAAAGGATAAAGGATAAAGCTCTCGGAGTTGATAAATCCCTGAGGGATGCACCAAGCATTCGACTTCACTAAGCATCGTTTAGAGTTGATTGAATGCATATCTAGCCTCTACAATAACTCGCGGTGGCCTACCGATGTTTTCAGCCAGTACTGCTATCCTCCCAAACTAGTGTGGTACCGATTTGCCGACCCCGGGGAGATAGAAGGCTTGGTGGGCCATGGGCGCGTGGATCGATTCCACGTGTGTGTTGCAAGGGCGTCTCCGACCACTGCGCCACACGCGCCCGTTTCCCATATGAGTAGGTTTTGAAGAGAAAAAACAATAACTTAAACATAAAATCGTAGTTCCAAAATGGATTAAATACCCAGGTATAATTTCGTCCATTAAAAAGAGAAGGGCATAGTAGACTAATATGTGATATAGTGTTCCACTTGTCACTGTTTGAGCACGCATCTTCTTCATCTTTTTTCCAGCCTTAGGCTGTTCCGGTCACATCTCTTTACCATTCTCCAGAAACATGCTGCAATGCCTGAAAACTCTCAACGTCGAAAATTTCGTACAGTTCAAGCAAAAACCCAAAACTAAAACGGCATTTCAAATTCTAGATTTTTGCACCGGAAACGGATGGAAGCAGCTTCAACGACAAGTTCCTTAAACAGCAAGCATAGCCCTGTAGAGGTAAAATGCGTATCATTTTTTGAGCCTTTTCATATATAATTAATACACAAGTTTTTAGCCTAAATTACTATCTCGTTCATAACGGAGAACACGCTTCTAACAGCGAATAGGGAAAAAAGCGACCAAGTAAAGGAAAAAAACAACATAACGCTGAAGATTTAAAATAAATGGTATCCCCTTATCAAGAGTGCACACGCCTTGTATCGAAACAACAGAGTGAGCAGATATGCACCCAAGCCTCTATCAATTAGGTAAGTAACCTGCACACAATCTATCCACCAACATGCGAACATGGCGAAAGAAGCATCCACACAACAGGACGCTAAAGCGGGACCGTCGTTATTAAGAATTTTATAAGGAAACCTCGTAACTAACGACGGGTTTGTTTGTTAAACGCAAAAGAGTCTTTACAAAGATCTTCCCATTACTCATATCAAACAGTTTGGACGAAACTCACTTAGTCGAACATACACAATTCCGACATCTACTCTGCAGCACGTTAAGATCACAAACGTTCGTCCGGAACGAATCCTTCCAATCGTCATATCCTCTGTCGGTTACAGAGTAGATTTTAACAACATCAAAACGGAAGCCACTTGTTACCGCTGGTCATAAAGTTTTACATATGAACTCATGTCGACTGTTTCCGCATCGCACCAAAAATATGTGGCTTCTTGACTCCTCTTTAACAGAGGACAACAAGAGTGGTCCAACAAAAGATACATTCAAAGGAATCTTTTTAACGGACGCGCTTAAGTGTACAATGAATTTCCAACACTTCTACGAAATCCGGTGTTCAAAGAAAATTCTTGGAAAAAAATACGCATATCGTTTCACATACGAGGTTCTTTGGCTTAATTAGAGCAGCAATATATCTAGCCGAGGGTCCACAACAGTTATTCTGCACAATTTCCAAGACTTCATATTCGCATTAACTCCACCGAATGAAGTGGGATACGGTACGAGTGTGGAATATCAAAAATTTGAGATATCTTTTTACCGAACACACTGGACGCTTTTCAGAAGTGCTAGTGAAAACAAAGGTTTAACGAAGTGAGTTGAAGATTACAGCATTGAGAACAGATGGGAAGAAAAACCACTCTATGATAAACAAACTGTGCTGTGATAACGAACCGAGGTTAGTGAATTCAAGAGTGAAAAAAACCTAGACATAGAAAAAAACGCCAAGCGTTGACAGGCCAATCATTTTGTGCGAAATGCCAGCGATATAGCAAGCTACAACATAAGATGGGAGACTCAGAAATAGAAATGGGAGTTAAAGCGAGCACCTACAAGGAGTAAACTGTTTGTAATCTGCACATATCTGGCATATTTCTACCTGGACACTATCTTGAATCACGAATTAGTACCACCAGGTACCACCACGACGTACGAAGTAGATCACATGCATGATGATGACATGTCGCCAAACGTCCAAATACTTACGTCTCGGCAGGCGTCTTGCTATATTAATAGCAAAAGCGTATAAAACCAAGTGCCATATGGAGCAACTGTTTCGTCAATTTTAAGGAATACGTTCCACAAATACACTTCTGCTATAAAAACAATGACAGCCAGGACTGACAAGTCTAAGAAAACTTGATACCAACTAGAGTTTAATTTAATCAAATGCAGCCCAAATCACAATGTCTTAAAAAGTTTTCTGGCCAAAAAGAACCTAATACACCTCCATCACATGTTAGCAGGCTAGACCTTACCGAATGAAGGGTATTCAAAAAATTTCGTCTATTCCGTAAAATGAATTTGTTGGATCCGACTCACCTGAGTACATGTGGTGTTTCTGCCCTCCAATATTTAGAAATCGACTCATGGTTTGCATTCGTTTATTCCAGTATGGGATATAGTGAATCATCTGTGGTCGCGTAACGTAGCAAAAAGATAGGAACCAATCCTGCGAAGTAAAAAAGCAATAGCTCCACAATTGAAGTTGCAAATGACTTGAGGCAACCTCTTCGTCACTTTTAATGGAGGTCTGCTACTTGGGGAACGCACCACGTAGATTGGAGGCGAAATATGTACGTAGAAGATTGAAACTGTATGGATTGAAGTAGTATAGTACAGACCACTCCAGTATGGAGAACAAGGAGTGAGTGTCCGCTGGTTAACAGCCTCGTCTTTTTCTAGTATGTCAGTCGATAGAGGGTAGTTCCATGGTAAAAATGTCAAAATTATTTACTCAACTACACTCATTAATAAAGTCAACAAAGTACTCAATAAACGCATAGTATCGAAAGTCCTAAGCAGAAGTTGTATTTGCTTTATAAAGACGAAAACGTGTAAACGAATGGAATTTATACTTCGCCTGTATATTATTTTTTACTGAGATATTGGGAATGGACAATCGTTCAGCACTGAATTCTTCTCGTTCCTTTGCAGCTAGCTCCTTCTGGGTCATTTCAGCCTGTGGTTTCCTCAATCTTAACAAACCACAATTTCCAGGTTACTTTTTGGAAAAATCGTGAGTAAACAAGGACACAGACAAGTACAAGTTCCTCAAAGCCTTCACATCTATACCCAGAATTTTTACCGAATACGTTTGTATAATATGTGATTGTCATGCAACAACCGTTTGGCACCCTCTTATAGGTTGAAAACTCAAAAAGCTCTCGACGTTGATCAATCCCTGAGGGATGCGCCATGCATTCGACTTCACTAAGCATCGTTTGGAAATGATTGAATGCATATCTGGCCTTTACAATGACTCGTGGTGGCCTACCGACATATTGAGCCAGTGCTGCTATCCTTCCAGACAAGTCTTGTACAAATTTGCCGACCCCGGCGGGATGGAAGGCTTGGTGGGTTGTGGGCGCGGGGATCGATTCCACATGTGTTGCACATGTTGCAAGGCGTCTCCGACCACTGCACCACACGCGCACATACTCTTATGGATTATCCTAAGAAAAGCGGGATCACTATTTTGACTAGAGCACACATACACACGAACGTTACCATGCTACTTGCAAACGACTTTGATGAAAGGAATTCAACCAGTAACTAAGCAGCAGAGTCACATCAGAATGTCTGACTACTAGAATAAGAGGAAGAACTGACGTAACCATGATGCTCTCTCTCTCTCTCTCTCTCTCTCTCTCTCTCTCTGTCTCTCCAAGCCTTGAAAGAAGGACTGAAACTACATGGATAATAGAAAGACGACAAGAAGTACGAACAAATGACACCGGTATTCGGGAAATGAGACAACGAAAATGCACGACGATTTCAATCTTGCGATCTCTAAATGCGCGGTGGAAATGCATTTAGTCACAATCGCCTCCTACTAAACGAAGACTTATGCCTCACGATCAGATCACCTTGTGAGCAAACGACATCTACCAGATGAGCGAATTCCAAAAAAAACTTCAAAGAATTGGTAATGTGCAGCAGCACTAAGTATGCGAGCGGAATCGGACCTCCGCCACTCGTGCGCGGCTGCGCTGCGGTAGCATTTCGTGGTTTATAATGGTCTAGTCAAACACCTTCGCAATACGGAGCGCAGGATATGAGGCGGAGCATGGGCGGTGGTCTACTTCGGCTTTGCGCAGTGGCGATAACGTGACCTATGAGGCTTCGCCGAGGTGCGTTTATTGCTGGTTGAAAACTTTTCCCAATTGCCCGCGGTCGCCCCTGAAACACGGGAGTGGCGCGCAATTTTTGAACGCCTCATGGAGGCTGCAATCTGAAGAGTGGGCACTACGCGGGTGGGTCCCCACCGTCTAGGTGCCGCAGAGTTGTGTCGTCGACGCCACTCTCCAAGTTGACCCCACTGGGTCCACTGGTACCATGGTGAACCACGTGCCCAAGAAAATGTTCATGAAACGACGGCGGATATTGTTGCACCTTCAATAGTGCGCGTGCTATGAAATTTCTTCCACCCATGGTTTTGTAAAAACCACGTGGCCTGGGCGAAAGCAATTCTGTAATACAGAGTATTAGAGAAAGCACCAACGAGGACAATACATACTTAGCATAAAAAACGTATGGTAACATGAAATGATGCAGAATGTTCACGGAAAAGACCCTCTACACCGTCGATAGCCTCACGGTAGAAGCAGTGTTAACTATGATGGTTGAACGCTGCTTAGTAGTTGATTTAACAATTTATGGACGATGTTAGATGTTCGTAAAGGAATTTTTCTTCTCTGATAAAGTAAGTTGTTAATGTACCATCATTCACTTCTGCGCAAACCAAAGGTTCCACGACAGCTTGTTCCACTAACGTTTCGATATCTTCGTGTAATGTACTTCAGAACCACGTTGATCCGACTCGATTCTCCAAATCTATTCACTCATGCGATATGGATCTTTGTAGTGGCGTTGAGTTAAATGCTTTTGCAGTGAATCAGCGCTCGGATGAAATAAACTCATTCGGCGATGCCTTTCAGTAGAGTACGACTGTTAATTTCCTGATTGCCTGTTGATAATAAGTAGGTTCTCTTTGGGCAATCCACCCCACAGCAGTCGATATTAAACTAGCTGGCACATCGCGAAGCTATAAATTTAAGAATCTGACTTCCATTTAACCTAGATATAAATAGTCATGTTCCACTATCTTGAACTTCATATAAAAGGTTTGAAGGAAGAGAGGAAGTAAAGGCGCAGAACAAGGAAGAAATAAGAAAACAAGAGGATTTCGTGTTTAAAGTGAAAGTCAAGGGATATCGTGGGTTGCATTTACACTACTATTTACTAATATTACTATGCTGCGAATAGTTTGTAAACGAGAAAGCACACAGATCTAAACGCAATTAGTTAATGATCAACACACCGAGGCTGAAATAACAAAAATTCAGTGATGACGATGCTGATACTAGATAACGACCATGTATCAAAGGGGATTTGGCACAAATTCTTCCCACGTCGAAGAAATAGAGTACTTCTTTTGATATTGTGTGGAACGAACCAGAGACCATGTGAACTGAACTAGCAGCTTTCCACACATTGGTAATTCTGGGAGAAGCTTCTCGCAATATGAGGAGTGTTTAGAGCTGCGTTGTATAAAGAAATGGAGTTTTGTGGTGTTATATTGACACACACGAATTGGCTATGAGTCCATCTCGTTTGCCTCATTTCCGATCGTCGGATAAAGAGCCGTTGCGACATAGCATGACCTTTTTTCTACGATATTTGGAGATTAATTTTCAATCTTGCTCGAGTAATGATGAGGAGCACTTGCAGGGAAGCGGCTGAAATGTTACAAGAGCTGGCAGCTGTATAATGTGTAATGTCAAGTTACAAATGAATAAATTCTCTACATATACGTACACATAATTAAAGGATAAAGGATAAAGCTCTTGGTGTTGATCATTCCCTGAGGGATGCGCCTTGCATTCGACTTCACTAAGGATCGTTAGAGGTGATTGAAGGCATATCCCGCCTATACAATAAATCGTAGTGGCATGCAAATATGTCGACTCATTGCTGCTATCCTCCCATGTAAGTCTGATACATCATGGAGGGATAGAAGGCTTGATGATCTTGAGCCACTAGATATTCCTTCCCTTTGTATATATCTGCTTTCATAGTTGACGAAGACCACTTACACGTTCAACGGACGTGTTCGTAGCTGAAGTCAAACAGCTCTGCTCACAGCCGCATTTGCTTTATAGATCATGGTATGAGACTCGAACCCGCCACCACGCTCAAATTATACCGCCACCGTGGACGATGATTACGAAGTAAAGAAATGAATGGAGAAGTTCTCACAACTCGTAATGACGGATCGTCGAAGCATTCAAGTAGGTATGTGTACGTATACACACAGAATGTTTATACTTCTTGCAAGTGCCCTTTTAGTGAGTGAGTGCTGAGAAGAGAGTTAATAAACCAGTATATTTTTTGTTGGAGACGCGTGGTTAATGAAGTCGAATGCATGGCGTATCCTTCAGAGATTGATCAATGCCAAGAGATTTTCTTTCTTTTTCTTATATTTTTGTTACTTTCCTTTCGGAAGCAATTCGTTATGTAGCAGTTTTCGGATAGGGAAGCTCATAAAAAGTCAAAAAATATTCCTATCTAAGACGTCCCTTTCTCCTTATGACATGAGCTTGGAAAATTCGTTTGGGAAAACTAACGGCATCATACATACACAGAAAAAAAGTAGCTACATCGTTGAAATATTTTTTTTATGCTTTATAAAAGGACCCTGGACTACCAAAGACTTCACACCATGGACTTTATCAATCGCTTTGTTAGTACTGCTACTCGACATCTCACATACAACCAGTTCACCATTATGAGAAGTATACGATAAAAACAAGACCAAAACATGGTAAGCTTGAACTGTATAAACAACATCACACAAAAAAAGACGAAACTGTGACCTCCAAAATAGAAGAAAGCTGACCGGGTCTGAGAAATTGAGGCCAGTTATCTTTCGGTTTCCTTCAAGTGAAATTTGTTTAGTTTAACTGTTGGTCATTTGTCCATCTTCTCTAGTGTCGAGCAAATGACAGAACAGTCGTCGATATACCTAGGGTAGAGTGGAGGTGGGAGACCGAGTACGCGAGCTTCAACTTTGGACACGAACATAATGCCAAGGCCTTATGCTTTTTCGCTACCCTATTACCCACCCTCTCACTTGTATATATTTTTCAGAGCACTGAAGATTGAGCACTTTAGGCGCTCTTTTACGAGGGCCATGGGCTGTTGAATCCACAAGCCATATAAAATTATTGTCCTATCGCGTTGCACAAGGCTACTCAACCAGCCACGTGATGCTGGGAGACTCGCTATGTAGACCCTTAGGCACATTTGGGTAATCGTGAGATGGGCTGGGATGCGTTTAAGCAAATGGATGCCGAATAAGTTCATAAATTAAGCTATTCTATCTGTGAGCCTGTCCGAATTTCGGTGCTTTCACAACCTTTCACCATGATATTGAATTCATATGGAGAGAGCTCTGCTCATTTACTTCTCTCCTCGCAATCTGCATACCATACTCTAGAATACCATATGTGAAGACAATGGTCACTTTTTTTGACTAGTGGTTCTCCCAGCACGCTGCACTTGCTAGATACTTCCTTATTCTGCGCCTTTCACTTCCTCTCTTCCTTCAAACCTTTTATATGAAGTTCAAGATAGTGGAACATGACTATTTATATCTAGGTTAAATGGAAGTCAGATTCTAAAATTTATAGCTTCGCGATGTGCCAGCTAGTTTAATATCGACTGCCGTGGGGTGGATTGCCCAAAGAGAACCTACTTATTATCAACAGGCAATCAGGAAATTAACAGTCGTACTCTACTGAAAGGCATCGCCGAATGAGTTTATTTCATCCGAGCGCTGATTCACTGCAAAGCATTTAACTCAACGCCACTACAAAGATCCATATCGCATGAGTGAATAGATTTGGAGAATCGAGTCGGATCAACGTGGTTCTGAAGTACATTACACGAAGATATCGAAACGTTAGTGGAACAAGCTGTCGTGGAACCTTTGGTTTGCGCAGAAGTGAATGATGGTACATTAACAACTTACTTTATCAGAAGAAAAATTCCTTTACGAACATCTAACATCGTCCATAAATTGTTAAATCAACTACTAAGCAGCGTTCAACCATCATAGTTACACACTGCTTCTACCGTGAGGCTATCGACGGTGTAGAGGGTCTTTTC